>PVIA01011035.1:0-47481 GCA_004024845.1 Tonatia bakeri
CCCTCCCTTGCTTTCTCTTGCTTTCTCCCTCTTCTCCCTTTCCCCCTCCCTCTCCCTTCCTTATTTTAGCACTGCATTAACTCCCAGACAGAATGTCACCCCTTTTGCTGTAACCCAGTTCAGTTCACCATTTTCCCTCTTGCAAGTTCAGGTTCTCTTTCTGAGCTTTTGCGAGTCTCCCTCAGTTGTTTTCCCAGTTGCAGTTTTGTGGGTGACAGAGTCACTTGGCTGCCTTCACCCAACCTTCATTTCATGACAGGCGTGGTGTCGTCCTATGCGTGGCATTGCTGATACGGTCCTTCTGTGTTCATTGGGCCTCTTCTTGAAGAATCTCTCCCTTTAGGTTCTGTCCAGAGTCATCTGCTAGTTTGTCCCTCTGATAGCTGAGCACCTGGGACAGGTGCCTTTTCTCTCCTGCCCGCTGAGGTCTCACCCTCACTGTGGCAGTTGGCAGATCCCTGCTTCCTGGCCTGGGGTAGGACCTGACCACCCTGGAGGTAGACAGGGTGCTGCCTGCTTTCCCATGGTCCCTGACCAGCTACGGACCAGGAACAAAATGCTAGGAGATGTCTCTCTCCTACTTTTAGGCATAAATGATTTCCTGTTGTGAGTTCCACTCGGATCCCAATTACCTCATCAAAGACAGATTCCGGAGCACTTCCTTCTCTGCTAGGATATCATCTAGAAGAGAACAGATTTTGTCTGTTCTGTTCACTGCATTATCCCCAGTGCTAAGAGGCGTGCCTGGCATAAGGTAATGAATGAATGGATGCACTTTAGAGGTAATATTAACAGTAAGCTGGCAACCGTTTTGAAAAGGGATTCCTAATAGCAACAGTGCTAGCATTATATGCTCACTTAGTGCAATATGTCAATTGTTTTCTTCTTCAAAAAGGAGCGCAAAAGTCTTATTTGACTTATCGAGAATAATAGTTAACAGCTCCGATCTGTCACCCCATTCTTTTTCCTCAAGGGAAGAGGGAAGGTGAAACATTAAGCCTATGATGAATATTAAGAAGGCTTAACCCTGTAAAAGGGACTGTTAGTAAGGGCCTCTCAAGACAGTGATTCTTTCAAGGGTACACAGATGAACCTCTGAAGACTATTTCTAGTGGAGAAAAGCATCTTTCCTAAGTAGGATTTTCTGACTGTCAAGTTTGTCTGGCTTGCTGGAGACGAGTAGCTGAGGTCCTCAGCATGCAAGTCAGAAGGTAAGTCATCGTTTTCACATAAGGCTGGGCAGGCGCTGTCTGCATGTGGTGATATTGAAGAGGCCGTGGAACAATGCAAGGCTCACAGGCCTCCTTCCATTCACTTTCCAGCTTAGAATGTGGAAATATGAGAAGACGGCACTGTCTGTTCCGTGTCTCAGTGGCCAGCCAGGCCATCTGCAGGATTCTGATTCCCTGATCCTAGCCTTAGGGTGGGGAATCTTGCCTCGGGATTTCCATGATTGCCCTAAGTGGATAATTAATGCAAGCTGGTGCTAGAACAGTTGCAAGGATGGAGACTGGGAACTGGATCCAGTTTATGGATAGGCAGTAGGACCACCTTTTGTGCTTGATTGCTGATAAGTCTTTAGTTGGTAAACATGCCTGTTCACCTTGCAGAGCCGTGCCTCCGGGCAGCATTCCTCATAAGTTGGTAGGTGGGACAGCTGGTGTTCAGACCGCTTCAGCAGGTGACATCTTCTCTCAAAGGAACCTGCCTTGGTTCTGGCTTAAATCAGACAGTAATGAACTCCATTTTTAGAAGGGGAGGGATATCTAAACTTCCCATGCCAGTCATTCCCTTTTCATAGTTTTTTTTTTTTTTTTTAATAGAAATTAACTTTCTGCAAAGAATCTTTCCAATGGCCTTTATCTAACATCTCTAGCACGGGAACGGAGGCGACCTCTGGGTTGTCTGCCTTTAACCTCGACTGGTCAGATTTTAGCACATCAATTCTTTTGCATGCTCTGAAGATCAAAGGACATGAAAAATTTAGAAAGAGTGTGTCTGGTTAAAGATGTTAAAAAACATGTTATGTCTCAGATTCCGTTTCCCATTTGCTCTTTCAGGGTGCATTATATTCTTTGCCCTTAACTTCAGCTGCAAACGTGATGCAAAATATAACCCACAGTGACCATTCCTCTGTTTTCCCAAAGGCAGGTTTGTAGATGTTTTCACTCTGAGGGTTTCAAGTTTCACTTTGATTTTTCTCCCTCTTTAGCACATCACGGACTGAAAACCGGAGCTTGGCAAGGGGCCCCTTTTATAAGGCAGGCTCCAGGTCAGTCCTTTAGTAAAGGGAAATGTAAATCTGCAGCCTCTTCAACTTCAGAAGAATTCAGTATGAGCCTCGATGATTCCTTCCACATTCAGAAAATATTTCACGATTTTTGGTCTATCTTACATGTTGATTATCACTTTGTTATGGAAATGAGCGTGACTCTGCCCCACCCATCTGGCATTGCCCTTTGCCCGAGTAATTCCATGCATTACAATCTTGACTAAAAACATGTTTTCATCTATATATTGTTTTACATCTCATGATTAATAGATATGGATTATTTGGTGGAGGGATACCTTTTTCATCTGATAACAAAGCATTTATAAATTGATAGCACTGTACATTTTAAAGGATAATGCAATGCATTGTCTAATACTTAGATTTAACTGGATAAAACATTTTATTTAGCATTAAGTTGGAGGATTTTTCACTATACTTTTCAAATGCAAAATGTAATCGCGTCCTTTAGATATAGAGCATGCAAGGTTTTCGTGAACCTGTCAAAGAAAAGGTCACTTTACAATTTGTACTTGTCTCTTCAGACTTCGTCATCTAATGCTTATCTGATAATTCGTGTCTTTTATTCTCTTCTAAGCCTTCGATGGCATGACACACACCAAGGGCATATCTTATATCCAGCCTCCGCTGGGCCTGACATTGCCATAATCAAGGATAGCTGGACCATCCCGTACCTTCCAAGGCCCTCTCTCACTATTAAGGCCTTATACATTTTACACTGTTTACTTTTCACACTATGATCTTGTGAATAATTCCATGGCCTCAGTTTCCTCATCTTTGAAATGTGAGTTATTTCCATTAGATAACATTTAGGTTCCATTCAAGAGCTATCCATTCATTGAATGCTTATCAGAGATTATTGAACAAGGGCTGAGCATTCACAAAGATGCCAAGTATTTTTATAATAATCATAATTTTCCAAACTATTTGGAAAGATAGGATGTATATAAAAGAATAGATAACAATTTACATTATAAAGTATCTTTGAAATGAGTGGGACAAATTGCCTGTCTGCTATAGAATTTCATTATTTTCAGACATTGGCATGCCCACAGAAGATTGTGGAAAGAAATGGAGCTTTATTTGGACCTTTAAGAAACTAAACTAATGTATCCTATCCTTTTTCATCTGAAAAACTACCATTTTTAAAGGTTAGGTCTGGTAATGACAATTTATTTTTGGTTTTTCTCCACCAGAGAACATGCTATGTTTTTTCCTTCATCCCTGAAGGATAGCTTCACTGGGTGTAGAATTCGTGGTCAGCAGTCCTTTCAGCATTTAAAAATTGCTGCGCCCCCTCCTCGGGTGCAGGGTTTCGGATGAGAACTTTGTCATTCTAACTGGTGTTTCCTTAGAAGCGACATGTCACTGTGCTCTGGTTGCTCTCTCGCTTTTCTCCTTTCTTTGGCTTTTAGGAGTTTGATTATGATGATTCTTGGCAAGAATTTCTTAGGGTTTATTCAGTAGAGAGTTCCCTTAGCTTCTTGAATCTATGAGTTTATGACTTTTGCTGAATTTGGGAAGTTTTCAGCCTTTATTTCTTCAAATACTCTTTAAGCCCTCCAACTGACTCTTCTGAGGATGCAGTGATTTGAATGTCAGACATTTTACTGGTATTCCACAAGTCCCTGAGACTCTTGTTGATTTTTTTCCCCCATCCTACTTGATCTGGCTTTCAGATTGGGTGAATTCTATTTTAAAAGTTGATTATTTGTCCATTTACCTATAGAAGGCCATCTTCATTGATTACAGTTTTTGGTAATTCTGAAGAAGGCTGCCGTGAACATTTTCATGCAGGATTTTATGTGGACATGCGTTCAGATCTGTTAGGTAAATACCTATGTTTAGTTTTGAAAGAAACTGCCAAAATCGTCTCCCAAAGTGACTGTATCAGTTCAGAGCAGCAGTAGATGCGAGTCTGGTTTCTCCATGTCTTTGTCAGTGGTTGGTATTGTCAGAATTTTTTATTTTACCCAAAAGCTATGTAGTTGTGTTTCATTTTAACTTGAAATTTCTTATTGACAAATGATGTCGAGTATCCTTTTTATACACTATATACCTTCTTTGGTGGTGTGTCTTTTGCCCATTTTAAAAGCGATGGTTTATTGTTGAGCTGCACCTTTAAAAATATATATATAACTTTTGATTTTGGAATTATTTCAGGCTTCACACAAAATTGTAAAAATGTGGTAGGACATTACCATATAAATTTCATCTAGATGTACCAAATGCTAACATCTTATAAAACCATAATTTGATAAAATTTTATTAACTAAGCTCTGGGATTTATTCAAATTTTGCTAGTTGTTAGCAATACTCTTTCTGTGGTCCAAGATCAAAACTAACATCATACATTGCAATAGCTTTCATGTCTCTTAGTGTCCTTAAATCTATGACAGTCCCTTCATCTTTGTCTTTTAAGTCCCGGAGAGTTTTGAAGAGTACTGGCCCAGTTATTTGGTAGACTATGTCCCTGCATTTGGTGTGTCTGATGGTTCCTCCGTATTAAATTCATATTAATACATTTTTGGCAAGAACAGCACTAAGTGATCATTAGTTTTTGCCCAATTGAAACCCAAACAAACTGTGTGGGATGAGAGTCTAAGCCCCTTGAGATGTCAATGTCAATGTCAACGTCAACGTCAACGTGAGACTCAGTGCTGTGAAAGGGGCGGGCCCAGAGCCGGTCACAAGCCAAACACTCTTTTGAATTCATGAACCTTTTTGGTTTTTTTTGTATTCTTCCTGGTTGGGATCTCAATTTCTTGTCCTGATTTTAAATCACAGTTATTCTAGACCGTTTGTTTTTAATGTCTCTTACATTCGAAACTTCGAGAGTTCACATAAGCACGGTGTAGTCTATCCTGAACCTCCTCTAATCTTTCTTTCCTTACAGCCCAACAAAGATTGTCTTATGATTTTCTGTTTGTCTCCATAGGATTTTCCAGTCTTATTTAACAAAATGCCATCACAAATAAAAGTTTCTAATATCTATGCCATTTATTTTTGTCAGTAGCCCAGACTATGAATATTTGTTCATTGCTGTATGGAGCCTACACATTATTTCACATTTTTCAAAAGATTTCCGCATGCCACAGGCAGAACATATGGCATTGTGTTAAGAAATCATGCTGAGTGAAGCCCTTTGTACAACCGCATGATCGCGTGTGACAGGAATATTCATCCGTTGGTCACACCTACTGTGAGTGTGGCCCTGCACGCAGAGTGGAAACTGGGACGAAAGGATCATGCCAGGGCACTTGGGGGACTTAAAATGCAGTGGGAGAAAGGCATACTTGTATTTCCCAAATAAATAGGCACTTGGAACTGTGTCAGGTTCCATGGAAGTCTAAGTAGAGGCAGGGCGAAGACTTCCCACAGGAAGGCAGTTCAGCACACAAGGAGGCTCTAGTTAGGGGACTCCCACTTCTGAAGACCCTGGGACAGGAAGGAGTGTGGCTGAATTCGAGGCCTGGAAAGAAGGTTCCTGTGGCTGGAGGCAAGGCGAGGTGGACAATGACCTCAGGCTCTGCCAAGAAAAGTGGAAGGTCAGGTCGACACTGGGGGTCTTGGGAGAGCAGTAAGAGAGCAACTGCAGAGTTTGAAGTTACAGGGACATGACCTGTGGTCCTATTCACATTTCCTAGTGAGCTGTCTAGTTCACTGCATAGAAAACAGGGTGGGGTGAGAGCCGCCTGGTGCAGCGTGTGGGAGAGTCTGAGGCAGGGTGCTGAGTCCTGGGGCCGAGCAGCAGGAGCAGGGACGCGTGTCTGCATTCAGTCTGCCTGGCTCGCCCAGCACACTTCTGAAACTCCGGCTTCTCTTGCGAAGACAGTGCACTCTCAGTGCTTAAGGAATGGGTCCTCAGGATTTCTGTTACTGTCTTTGAAAAGCAGCAACTATAAAGTAAACGTGGAACATTCCCCACGTTTGGGGCTGTTTCCTGGTCCTTCTCCACCCTGCCCATACCTTGCAGTCCCTAGAGACTTTCTCATTTCACCGGCCCTGGGCCTCCTACCAGGGGATCAGTGGCTTTGTGACACAGCCAGACATTCCGGTTTGATAAGGTCCCCAGCGGACTCAACTGTGCAGTCCCTGTGGTGAACCCTTCTTCTGGGCCCCCCAGCTCCTTTCAGGGGGCTTGACCCCCACGGGTCAGCACTTCTGTCTTAAGCTAAATGTAGAATATTTCTAAGGTCAAACTTTGTATGAAAACAGTTGGTGGCTTTCAAACAATACATTTTTTTAATGAAATATGGAGGGATTATTATCTGCATGAGCGCAGTCAGGTGACTGAGGTCTGAGTTTAGCTTTGGGCCGTGAGACGGCTCCCTTTGGTGGTCACATGTGTTCTCAGAGCACCCAGTGGAGAGATGTGGTGTCCGTGCTGGCCACCAGAGCTGTTCTTCTAACACTGCCCCCGCCCCTCTGTGCCACCACCAGTCAGTTCCTCCGGAGGAGAGCTCTCTCCAAGCCAAAGCTCCAGAGGCATCCACAGCCCTCCTGTTCCAGGGAGCAGATGAAGCATCCCTGGGCCCCTGGGCGTCCTGAGGCCGCCTTCCCTTCACTTCAGGGCTCTGAGTCGCTGCTTCAAGGCATCCTTCCCTCGGTGAGGTGGAAAAGAACATGATACCGCTTGCCTTTCTGCTGAAGAGCTGATAATGAGGAAATATTATGTCTGTGAAGACCCCAGGAGAAATCTAGAGTTGCTTCGGCTAGCATCTCATTAGAAGTGGAAATCTGTATCATCCTAACTCACCAGACCAGATTTGTTGTTGCTGTGTGATTTATTTTCTTTTTCTTTGCGGAGTGGGGCGGGCGGGGGGCAGTGCTCTGAAAATTCCAACTATTTTTTTTTTTTTGGATGATCTTGAATCCAAGAGGAATCTCTTGGAGTTGAACAATCACTGGTGTTGCCTTTGAATAAACTATATATTAAGGTCTGAGGGGGGAGATAGTTAATATCATTCATTCATTAAAATAATATTTTTTTGGAGACCATAGATATTTCTTGAAAAGATTATTTAACCAAGGTCTATTAGAGTTTATAGGAACTATATCCCAAATCACTTTGTGGTATTAGAATTGTGATAATTGCTTTTACTGTTTGAAACCCATAGGGCCATATCTATTCTCTGCAATATTATGAATTAGGAGATAGTTATTTCTGTCACATTTATTCTCTGCTATGTTCTGTCTGTATTCTTGCCCATAACTCAGCCATTGCCTCCTCTGTCGTGAAGCCCAGTATGTGTCAGCTTGGCTACGTAATAGTCCCCAGTCTGTCAAATGCTAATCTGGGTTTTCTCTCCCAATGGGTGAGCTTCTTCGACTTCCATTTGCCTAAGAATCACCAGATAAGCTTGGAAAATACGGGCTCTGTTCAGTAGTCTGAGGCAAGGCCAGGGTATCTGCATTTCCACAGTCCCCTAGCTTGGAGGTGGGTGAACTCTGCTGACAAAGGGCCAAATAGGAAGCAGTTTAGGCTCTGTGGCCATGGGGTCTCTGTGGCCACGACTCAGCTCCGCTGTTGTAGTGCGGGACAGCCAGACAGCATGTACATGAGCAGGTGGTGTTCGTTCCAGTAAAGTTTTATCCACAGAAAAGATGGTAGACCAGGGGCACTGAAGACTGCCAACCCCTGTCCCAGATCCTGCCAGTGCCCTTGGCTCAGGGACTGTGCTTCCAGGAGCGAGGTTTTAGAGCAGAGTCAGTCGGAACAGCGAAGTTGGCGCTATGCTGGGGCTTCCTGCCAGCAGCTCATGGAAGCTGCTTTCAAATGCAGGGGTCCAGCACAAAAAACGCCCTCCCCCACCTTTTTTGTAATTACAAAACCATAAGCACGTAATTCTGTAACAACAATATCACACTCAAGCACACCATATGCCATTTATGTGAAATGTTCAAATGAAAACTGTAAATGATTACATCCGTATTATTACCCAACCGACAACACTCACACCGGCCTTACTTCTGCCGGGCCCTGTATTTGAGAGTTTTGTGAGCCGGTTGTTTAACTGAGTACATTGCAATTGATGCCGGTGGAAGTATCTGCACTACAGAAACCAGTGCTGGAAATCAGGGCTTTTCACTCTTTCCCCTTAAAGGGCGTTTTAGCAGCAAACACTGGTGTTAACTCCTTCAAGGTTCTTTGCAACTTGAAGTTTATCCAGGTTGATAGAATTATAGAAGCACATATGTGTAAAATGCAAAATGAATTATCTTAGCTGATGATGTTCACTGAACATTTTGTTAAATTTTGACTTCTGGGTGGAGTCTTTGTCCAATACACTGCCAGGTGAGTTCATTGGATCCTTTTGCTGGCCACGGAGCAATGAAAGCTGATGCAAAAATACTCAGGGATTTCGGCACTTGTTTCCTTTAGCATGGGAAGAAGGAATGCAGATACTTCAGTCCACAGGTAGCAGGCTGAGGAAGGAACAAAAGGAACCTCATTGGTTCCCTCACGTGTCACCTGTGCTCACAGAGAGACAGCACCGCACTGAAAATCACATCATGTTGAGAGCGAAAGGATTTATTTTTAACTTTGTTGACCGTATCTGCTTTCTTACGGGGATTCGGAAGAGAGATTTTTTAAATTAAATATTAGTGTACTCCCTGCTTTGAAGTATAAGCTAAACTTGTAAGCATTTAGTATTAAAAAATATTCTTAAAAAAGCGACTGCTCTAGGGAATATAGTTGGTAATATTGTAATAACTATGTATGGTGTTAGGTGGGTACAAGGCTTATCAGTGTGATCACTTAGTAAGTTATATAAATGCCTAATCATTGGGTTGTGCACCCGAAACTAATATAATGTATGTCAACTGTAATTGAAAAATAAATTATTTAAAGTCAAAAAGACGCACAGATAGCAGGCTGACAGCTCTGGGGGGACGTGTGGGGGTGGAGGGACTGAGCATAAAGGAAAAAGGACTCATGGACACGGAACACAGTGTGGTGATTGCAGGGGCAAGGGGGGCTTGAAGCGGGATAAACAGTAATGGGAAAATACAATTAAAATATAAGTAAATAAATATGTAAAAAAAAATACCTACTCTTTTTCCACTTCATAAATATTTCAGTAGAGCCTGAGAGGTGAAAGGAGTAATTAAAAATACTGTAGCCAGTTGACAGCAGAGCTGGGTCTTGAACTCAGGCCCCCTGGGAATGACTCCCCCATGGTCCCAACAGTCTGCTGACCTTGCTCCGTGTTTCTGAGCCCTGCTCTGCACCGGGCTGTGTGCTAGGCTCGGGGCACTCAAAGTTGGGCAGAAGATGTCTCCTGTTCTCAAAAAGCACACAGTGCCCTATACGTGAAGAAGTATTTCCGGTGTGCTAAAGGTTTAAACGCAGGTGGGTGGGAGCAACCAGCAGGGAATAGAAGCTGGAACAAAGAACTCTAAGAAGGTAAGCTGAGAAAACTTCTGAGAGAAGCAAGATTATTCAAAGTCAAATTCTTAAAACGAGTGTTTGCTGAAGGATTTAATGAACGCATGCCCAGTGGGTAAGTGAATGGGGCGGAATGATTAGCCCAGCATCTCACAGTAACCACATCTCTATTGGCCAGTTCCCTTTGCCGTACCGTCACTGCCCCCTGCAGGAAGGGCAGGGTTTCTGCCGAGATGCGGGGCCAGGGGCGTGAGAACAGAGCCCCTCAAGGTCTGTGCATCCTAACAAGAACAACCCTCCTCCCGGGACTGCAGGGACACAGTCTGAGGAGGCGTATTTATCAGATAACCTATTAAGAAATCTGCACCTCAGGGGAGATGAAGGAACAGGTGCAGGCTGGTGGTTTCTACGGCTTTTGTGGCCCCCAGCGCTTGGCTGTTAATGAGTAAAGCTCCTTTCTTTAGACTCCTCCACTTACCTAGAGGTAGGTGCGTGGCCCCATCTTGCATTGGCTCCTGAGAGGTAACTGTGTGCCTCTCCTCCCAGTTCCATGTCCGGCGAGGGCAGATGGGCAGCCTGCACCTGGCTGTGGTTGGGAGTACCCAGACCAAGGAGCCCAGCAAGCACCATGGATCTGGGACTAGTTTTGTAGAATAGGAGAGCTCATTAACCAGTACCTTTGTGTGTGTTTGCCCGACTCCTCTGCAAACTTGAGCGACAAGAAGGAGGGAGTGATGGGGCTGAAGGCTATGCAAGGACAAGGTGGCAGAGAGAGTGAAGATAACAGGCTGGCACTGGCTGGTGGTTGTGATGTCAGCAGCGCTAGAAGGGCTGATGCCAGCAGAGCCACCCAGTGTGGGGACAGGGAACCAGTCAGGGCAGAAGAGTGGCTTTCTGTGCCGTGGAGGTGGGCATCAGGGTCCCCTGCGTCTCACTCTGATGGTCATTGAAAACTGGTGCAGGGGTGTGTGGGCACACCTGTGTATGGAGAGAAACCCACTCAGCATGTCGGCTTCCCCTGAAGGGGGCACTGCTCTGTGTCTGGATGCTGTCACGCACTGGGGCCGGTTCTCTGGGGCCTTCCCTTCCCTCAGCTCCAAGACTTGCATTGGGGATTCAGAGAGACCCTAAAACTGGCCTTCGAGGTGGCCTTGGCATTCATCTGGAATCTGTAGTGACATGCAATTTAATTGTATTCCTTTTTTTTTTTAATAATGTGAGATTACATCTTAAAAACAAGATGTTTAGCCCTCCACTTTTTATTGCTGATTGTCAAGGTTTCTTCACTGGATTCCTTCTCGATTTCCCCCGTTCTTTCTGGAGGTTCCCTTCCCCTTCTTTTTATCAGCTTTTTTCTCTCTGTTGGAAAATTACTCTTCCAGTTAGTGCTTGACAGCGAGAGGCATCTTGCCTCCAGGTGGAATCAATAACGGTGACCACAGAGGTCTTGCGCCGGCTGGAGAGAGTCTGTGCGTTCAGGTCCCGGTGTGTCTCTTTTCCGAACTTAATTCTTGTTTGGCTTCAGGGACTACAACAGTGTCATCTAGGAGCTATTAGGGTCTAACTGGCCTGGTTGCTGTTTTCTTCCCTTTCATGTTCTCGGCCTCTGCAGGCAGCGGATGCTTAACAGTAACGGGAGCGCCCGGGTGGGAGAGTGCTTGGTCTTTGCGCCCCTCCTCGGGCAGCGGGCTCAGAGACAGGAGCTCCCCACCTCCCGGCGCCCCTGGGCGGACATTGGTATTTCCTCAATGTAGTTGAAAAACAGCATTAAAGTGGATTGTGGGCGGATTTGACCTTCAGTGATACAATTTCGTAGAAATTACTAAAAGAGGACTTGAGTTTTGGTCACTTAATTAAACCACTCATAGCCACTTGCTCATTGTAGCTGAAGTCAGAACTGCCCAAAGCTAATTTGCTTAGTTGTGGATGAGACCGTGGCTCTGCATGCTGAATCCTGGGTAATTCTTTCCCTAGGTAATTTTTGACCTTGTAACGCGGATAATTTGAAATGCAGTCCCCCGAAAGCCAGTTTCCAGATATAGATCTTTTCTGAGTGTGATTTTGGGGGCTGGTTTCATTAAACTGTTTAGAGAACTAATAACAAAAATATTCCCCCAAACACAGTGTCTAGTACTCAAACTCCAATGTAAAATGCAGAAATGGATTTGGAAAAGCTAGAAAAAGTATTCATACAAATTTCACTTGCATTTGAAATTCCCCAAGGTAAATATACAGAAGTATACCAGAAAGGAATGGAACAATATTTATTACATTACTAGGAAGTAAGACAATAAATGTATTCATCACAATGTTCTCTAATTTTCTTCATCATAATTAGAAGTATTTTAAACATGGAAAATAAATTTTCTTAACAGACAAATTTCAAAATCATGTATCACCAGCAAATTACCAATTTAAATTTCATCCCTTCGGGGAGTCCCACTCAAGATGATTTTAATTATTAAGCCCTTTTGACCTGTTTTAAAAATTGAATTTATTGAGGTGACATTGGTTAATAAAATTATATAGGTTTCAGAGGTACATTTTTATAATGGGTTGGTCAAAATGTCTGTTTAGTTTAGTTTTGTTTTTTGTAAAATAAAAGACACAGCTTTCATTTTCACCAGTAGCTTCATTGTTTTGGGTATTTTGAGTATGTTGGCTATCTTCCGCATGGTTGAACGTTGATTCTTCTCAATTAATGTCTTGATAAGTTTTGATACATTTTGACACATTTTTAAACAAAACGTATGCTGATGAGCCAGCTGTCCCAACCCAATCTAACAAAATCAATTTGAATGATGTTACACACAGCTAAGCAGTACTCGTGCCACTGTACGACGGAAAACACCGAGCAAACTTTTTGGCCGATGCAATCCATCATCTGTACATTGTCGTGTGTGTTCACCACCCCAAGTCCAGTCTCCTTCTGTCACCATTTTTCCTTCCTTTACCCTCTTGTAGCTGCCCCCACCCCCCTTTCCCTCTGGTCATCACCATACTCTTGTCTGTGTCTGAGTTATTTTTTTCTCAAAATCTTCACCTTTTCCGCCCAGCCCTCCTACCTCCTCCCTTCTTTCAGCCCCTTTTGTACTTTACATCTTGTACATAGGAAGTATATTTATAATATATTAATCTATTATCATTTTATTTATTTCAAATACACAACCAGGTGTTAAGACGGGGATGAAAAGTTATTTTCTTCCAAGTGCCATTATAGAGAGGGGGGAAAAAAAGGCAAAAATATTGATGCACAGAGAATCAAGTTAAATTAATCTGATAATCTAAGTGAATTGAACAAGCTGTGCAGTATAAATATTTTAATCACTTTTGGATCCAGAAGTGCCACATCTACAAAATGAGCAATTATGTTCTACCACTTGGGAGTCAATTCTAATTACAAAGCAGTGGGATACGACTAAACGTTAATACATGTAAATATCAGACATCAGGCCATTGAATTTCCATGTGATTTTAAGAATAAATATACTGGATGTTTGTTTCTTATAAACACTTTTGGCCCGCACTCTATGGGGTCAGGAGTTGAGGAGTATTCATAGTCTTTAATAACTTTATTTATAGTATCAAATATTTCCCACTGATTTCTAAGAACAAATAATTAAAAAATAGCCAGTGCAGCTACATTTAGAAAGCTAGCAATGCAGGGTTCTCCATAGACGATGCCAGAGCGTGTCCACCCTGGACTCACTTGTCACTAAAGGCGTCTGGGAGCCTGGAGAGAGACAGACGCGGGGCTTCGGCAGGCGCAGGTGCCGGCTTCCAGACCGGAAACCTAGGAAGGACTCTTTCCATGAGGACGTAGCAAGGTCTGTGACCAAGGACTAAGTTCCTTGGTCTCAGAATCCTCCCCACAGGTGTGTCTTAGCCTGGGCACCTTGCACTCCCTCTGCGGCATTGGTTGTGAAGACGACATTCAAGTCTGGACGGATCGTAACTGGAAAGACAGAGAAGTACTTGATACGAAACTCTGGTGTGTAGTTGCAAAGTTCTATGGGTCACAATCACATTGCCTGCTGGAAACATCATTATTTCGGTTAACAGCTTATTCCAAATTTCGAAATTGACTCTTTCCATCTTCTGGAAAACCTGTGAGTCAGATCCTAACCCTAGCTGTTGACTGTGAAGCAAAGCATCAGTTAGAACAGTGCTGACTCTCCGTGTATACAAGGTCCCCATGGGGCTGGGAGGAAATCGCCAAGGAGGGCAGCAGTGCCCCTTCCTCTGGGAAGAGACTTTCTGGCACGTGTCACCACTAGGTTCTTGATCACTCATCAGGAGCTCTCGTGCTCACCCAATCAGCGAACACCGTGGGCGACGTGCCAGTTTCCTGTCAGTGGGGTGAACTGCCAGCAATTTCATTTCAGCTTTTCACCTGCGGATCTCACACAGAACACACATTCATGCTCTGCACACAAGACCCAGCCTGGCTTTTGCTCTTCCTTTCTCATTTTTTTGGACATTTTAGTCAGTGCCTGTGCTGCACGTAGCGAAAAGTCCTTCTGTATCTGTTATGAACAAGTTTAAGAGTATACCAAATCTACCATTCCCATTTGGGAGAAAAGGAAATAGCCTCTGTTCAGGGACCCAGCCAAAAATCATGGGAATGACATCTGGCTCCAAACTCAAGTTCCCAGCTACTATAAAATGGTAATAATATTATAACTTAAATGCATTTTATAACAAAAAAAAGGCCACCTCTGAAGTTTGAAGCACGTTATTTTGAAAATAACATAATCAGGTTGTCTTACTCCCACCCCCGCCACCAGACGAGTGCCCTTGGCCTCTGAAAGGCATAGACTCAGTTGCTTCCTAAGGTCAGAATTTGCTACTTCACTCATGAGCATCCAGTATGTTACCAGGTTATGTCTCTGAGTCCATGCATGCTGAGCTCGCTGTGTGTAATTCTCAGTGTGTTGCCCATGGAAATCTACTTTCTCATGCAGTAACTAATGGTCTCACCCTGAGTCGCATTGCCGAAGGCTTCACTGAGATGGAAGAAAGCCTCTGGCAACTCCTGAATGCCATACTGACTGATGCTGTGTCAGCTTGATGTTTTAGAGACCAGCCAGACACAACCTGAGTTTGAACTCTATCTTCTATTTATTTTCCTTCAAAATAAAAATGCATTAAAAATAAAATGACATTAACACAGTATTTAAATAATTTCATTTCATAAAATCACCCTATTAAAATTATCCTGGGATTTCATGAACTTAAATCAATGAGCTATTTGCTTCTTGAGTGTTCTTTTCACTTTAGCTTTTACTGCTCTACCCCCTCACTCTCTGAAAGTACTTTTATTTTTGTGTATTTGTGTTTGTATGTATGTGCCTGGCAGTTTCTGTGCCCATGACTGTGAAGCTTCCTCAGATTTCTGGTGCATCTAGTGGGAAAGAGGAGGAAGAATTTGGAGCAAGCAGAACAATTGACCCCTAAGGGAAGTAGCCAGTATTCTCCCTATATGGACTAACATGCAACCATTGGGAAGAATGAGGGGAAATCTGTACGTGTTGATGTGAAACTTAAACATGATGTTGATGTAAACAGTACGGACTCCCAAGCAATGTACAGAATGCACTCGTTTCTGCTTTTTAAGGCTGTATACTTAGGGTACTATAATTATATGTGTATGGGCATGTGCATATATGTGTTTGTATATAGACACACACATAAGCGAATTTTCTGTGAGCTTAAAAATATTTATGGGAGGTAGGGCTGGTGACCAGTTTTGGAGAAAGAAGAACTTTTCATTGTATATACATTGGTTTATTATAATTTTCATTTTATAGACTTATTTTCATAAAAGAATACTGAAGGTCAAGGGAGTTATAGGGGGCTCAAAAATAAGAAAGTCTCATGGTGCCAGGAACAGATTTAGTTTATTCATTGCCGTGTTATTAGTGCGTAGTTGAGTATCTATGGGTTGGTCAAAAAGCTCCTTCAGGTGCTTTTCCGTAAGAAGGCTCTCATAGCTCTTACTTGTCTTTAACTTCATCTGAAACAATTTTGTTAGATTGTGTTGTAATAGCTTTTGTATCAGTGTGCATTAAAAACACTCACCAAAATTGGTGAAGTTTTGAGTAGGCACTTTAATACTGAGGATGGAAGAGAATGCGGGACATTTCAGCACATTGTCTTTATTATTTCTAGAAAGAAAAACTCAACTAAAACACACAAAAAAGATTTGTGCAGTGCATGGAGAGGCGCTGTGAGTGATGGAATGTGTCAAAAGTGGTTTGTGAATTTTCTTGGTGGAGATTTTTTGTTGGACGATGCTCCGTGATTATGTAGATCAGTTGAAGTTGATAGCGATCAAATAGAGACATTAATGGGGAACGGTCAATGTTCTACCATGTGGGAGATAGCCAACCACCTCAAACTATCCAAAACAATGAAGTTATTGGTGAGAATGAAAAAAAAAAAAACGTGTCATTTATTTTATGGAAGAGACTAAACATTCTCTTTGGCTGACCCAGTAGAATGTGCCAGATGCCCCAGGCGGGCAGGCAGGGAATGGCAGCGGATGCCTAGGCAGCTGCTGTTCTCGAAGTCTGGGTGGTGGTCGTGATCGGGTAGAGCACGGTCTCTCCAATGACAGGACTGAAGGATTACGCTCCGTCCAATCAGAGAAGCTGGCCAAGGCTGGTACACCGTCAGTGCAGGTGGGGACAGTGCTCCAGCACTGGCAGGGGCCTAGGGGTGCCTGGGAGTGAGCTGAAGCCCGGGCGCAGATCGAAGGTGGAGGCCAAAGAATCTCACTTGGGGCAAGCCTGGCTGTGCACAGGGATCCTTCCAGGACTACCACCAGTTGCTCTGATGGTGAGACAACTTATTGGTTCCACCAGCCAGGAATTGATGGGAATCTGGCGGAAACACTGAGCCTGAAGGATGGGGGTGTGTGAGTCAGTTTGGTGACAGTGGGACAGAGTGGGGGAAATCCCATGGTTGTGGAAGCTTGTTTCATATTGGCGCAGCCATCAGTTGCAAAGGCAGGTGGCACCCACCTTGCGGAGGGTCACTGCAGCCACCGTGCTGGTAAGAAAGGTTCTAAATGACAGCACTGGTACCTTGTGTCCTACAAACCTTTAAAGGAACATGTGCCATTCAGTTACTTTCAGGAAGTTGCCCGGACAGGATTGGGAGTCACTCTGGGTGTTTCCTTCTGTATCAGGGGCTGTGACCCTCTGGCTTTGAAGAACTGGAGGGTCCCACTGTGAGCGTGCGATCACGCCCCACAAGAGTACCAGTTACAAGTCACTGCATATATGTACACGGTCTGTGTGTTTGTATGTCTATGCCTATGCTTTTATCCATTACCTACCTATTCTACTGTACTGATACAGTAATAGTGGAAGCTATATTACAGTGAAGGATTTTAAAGGAGGAGGTTTTAGGAAGACATAGATACAAATTTTCCAGTTATGCCCTCACTCCTTAATATGCTCAGGTCATCTCCCGGTAGCCCCCATGCGTGGGGCCCAAGGAGGCAGAGCTGGAAACAAAGGCCCTGAGAACAGAAATGGATACGTGGGCTTTAACACTGTCAGGTAGACAGACAATGTCAGAAGAAGCAAAACACAGATCCTGAAATTAAAGAGGGCTGTGGCTGCATAAAAAGGGGACCCAATACTAACGATTTCACAATACCTCCTTTTTTTAAATCCAGAGCAGTGATGATAATAGACAAGAACAGAATCTCGCTGGCCACGGTGCCCCACTGGGTCCTTGGCCACCATGCACTATCACACTCCTAGTTTCAGTTCTCACTCCCCTCGTCCCTGGTTTCGAACCCTGGTGAGTCCGTCACGTCACTTCCAGACTCTTCTCGAGTGGTGATGTCCTGTGAGAGCTCTAACTATTGTCCCCGAGGCCTCCTTAATCCTCCATGGGCATCTCAGAGAAACACGAAAGGAAATAAAAAACATGGAAAACCTCTTTTGCGGATCACATAAAGAATGTTGAAGAGACATTTTAGAAGCTTGCTCTATTCCAAATACTCTGTTCCCCATGCACTCAGTTCCGACTGGCCTGGAGACACACGGAAACCATATGCTGGGACTGCCGGCAAACAGGCCGAGGGCGTTTTGGACACAGGAGGTTGTGCATGCTCCATGGCTAGGTTTTGGTGAGTACGAGGGAGAGTGCTGCCAAAAAGATATAACTTTGGATGTGCCAATTCGAGCTTGTCTAAATGAATTCATCACATTTCTATTTTTCAAAATGAGAAAATTCAACATGATTTCAATGAACTTTTCCCTATCGTCTACTCTGGGTGAGATTCTCTAAGTTGCAGAAATATACCCATGATCCCTCCTTTCTCCAACATTTTACTGTTTAATAGGTGGGATCAGACACGTACAAAAGAGCTTATAAAGAAGGATTTTGTCTCTGTTCCTTCCTCCTTTATCTAGTAGCCGTGGCCTTGGTCCAGAACAAGCAGGCCCGCCTCCCAGATGGACACATCAGGCAGAGCTGCCCAGCTGAGTAGCCTTTGCTCCCAGGCGGCCTGTCTGAATGGAGACAGATTAACGATCACACACTCTTCTCTCAGGTCTTGCATGATGTGTATTTAGACCCAGCCCTCGGCCCTATCAATCCTTTTTATTCTCAGAGAGTAGCAATGTCAAGAAATGTCTAAAAATTTCCTAATATTTTGCTTCATTCTCATTAGTGTTCCCTTTCTTTGTGCCTCAGTAAGTCCAGACATCAAAAGCCTTTCACAGAATCCTAGCTCCCATTCCTGACAATAGGTAGTACAGTTCAAAAGTGTGTGTGCGTTTGTTTTCTGTACTGTTAATAAAGGCATTCCCCAACTTGTATTTTCTCTTATTGCCCAGTCCTTGCCTGCTAAAGCAGCACAGGGGAAGGGCCCTCGGGGAAGTGTGGACAGTGTTGTGCCGTCCTGAGGAAGAAGCACCGCTCCCAGTCGGGTTTCATGACATAAGCATTATTTGAGACGGGCCCTGAGGGCCGCAGAATGGGTGAGAGCAGAGTGTGGGGGAACCCACTCAAGACAGAATGACGAGGTGTTTCTGAATGCAGCGCTCATCGCAGAGAAAGGGAGTGCCACGTGCTGGATCAGGCGCGCGTTACCGGGGCTCTGGGGCCCAGGGAGGCAGCTTTAGTCCATTAGGCAGAAATGTGCAGGTGATAGCAGGTGAGCGATGCTGCTACAATCACAGTTCAGGAAGATTAGCCTCCCAGTCCTGTGCAGGGTGGATAGAAGCGGGGAGGTGTGCATTTAGAATATTGATTAGACAAACGTCAGGGGCCAAGTTTCAGACGAGCTGGGACATAAACGTTGATGGGACAGAGCTGGTGAGATGGAGTGTAGGAAGGGAATTTGAAAGTTTGCTCTTGGGTCTCTGGCCTCCAGTGATGTGTTTCTCAGTAATGGCATTAGCCAACCCCCTACCCCCAGTATAGATGGAGTGGGGGGTGTTGGTTTGGGTATGGGAAAAGGGGGCAAACAGTCCTGGAAAGGGTGAAGTTCCACTGTCACATACTGAGTTCAAGGTGTCTGCGGATGGTCAGGTTGTGTGGTCAGTGAATTATTAGATGTGTGTCCGGGACTCCAGGGAGAGTTTGAATTGTAGAATCAGAACCGGGGGTCATTTACATAGAAGTCAGATTTAAAACTCCAGTAAATGGCCCTGGCTGGGTGGATCAGTTGGCTGGAGTATCTCCCCATATACCCAAAGTGTGTGGGCTCTGTCGCTGCTCAGGGCAGGTACCTGGGTTGTGGGTTTGATCCCTAGCTGGGGAGCGTATGGGAGACAACCCATCAGTGTCTCTCCCCCACCACCTTTTCCCTCTCTGAAATCAGTAAGTACATCCTCAGGTGAGGATCAAAAACCAAACTTGAATAAATGAACTGGAAAGGGAAGAAACGTGGAAGGTGTGAGGCCCAGGGGCAGGACACTGGGGACAGCTCCGCAGTACCCTAAGCACTGTGCTGGAGCCCGGGAATGGAGAGGTGGTTGGACAGCCATGGCGGCTGCCCTTCTGGAATCTGAGTCTCGATTAAACAGAAGGACACGTGTAACAGTGTCTGTGACAGAGATGGAATGCTATGGGGATGTATGACAAGCAGGCGGAATATTGTGAAGGCACTTGACCCCTATAAGCAAAGGCATGTCAGAGATTTTCGGTTTCCCTTACATGCTACTGCAATAGCTTTTGTATAATTGGACATAGTACCAAATCAGCAAATAAAAGCATGTCTATACAAACAAGTGTGGCGGTCCACGGGAACACCAGCAGGGCTTACTGCCGTTTGGAAGGGAGGCAAGGTTGAGCAGCATTATCTTCCAAATGAAGAATTTGGTCACACCACAGCCAAGTGGCTTCTTTATTCGGCCTGTTCATAAGAGTAGTCCAGCAGAACAGAACTGACCGGCCTCGGGTTTAGCAGAGGCAGCCGGAACAATGAAGCTTTATTAAGCTGCTTACTCCTTGTCCTATAAAATCCCACTGAAGTAAGTGTCCTGGTTAAATACTCACTCCTGTTTGCGATTTCTTAGCTTCAGTGTGACATCGTAACAGACGGGGAGGACATTTCTCACGGTCCTCCATTGCCCATGCCTGCGGCATTTCTCTAAGGAAAGCTAAGTCTCATTTTCAGCCACTATTGTGAAATGCAGGCCGTAATGGCCTCTCTGTGATGGCTTCTGCATGCTGAGGTCTTATTTGATATTTTCCTATTTTACTAAGATAATTTATTTAGAACATACTTAGAAATTGTCCATTCAATGCCCCCTTGCCAAGAAGATTTGCTATAGGCAGCAAAATGCTTTACCTACATGAATAATTTCTTTCTCTATGAACTGTGCATTGTAGTAAATGGATGGATTATGTGCGACTCTGAATATCTCCCCTCAGGTTATCCTCTAATGGTTCCTAGCCAATGTCAGTAGGTCAGAGAAGGGGCGTACTCCAGGGGAGTAAGCAGAGAGATGGATAGCGTGTGTCTTCTCCTCCAAAATCTGGTGTAGATGCTCTTTTGGTGGTGGTGGTTGTTAGTGGTGGTGACGTGTGTGTGTGTATACATGCACGCATGTGTGAGCTGAAAGAAGTTGGGTGCAAAGTGGAAAAGCAAATGTTCTAGAGCTATGCTTCCC
The DNA here is from genome assembly GCA_004024845.1 of Tonatia bakeri. Taxonomy (NCBI): domain Eukaryota; kingdom Metazoa; phylum Chordata; class Mammalia; order Chiroptera; family Phyllostomidae; genus Tonatia; species Tonatia bakeri. The sequence continues at coordinate 20,825 of PVIA01011035.1, forward strand.
TGTTTGGACCGCATCATGTTCGTGACCTTGGGCCCACGGCTTACCCACTCAGTGCACTGGCTGCGTCTTCTCTAAAAGGGACATAATGATAGAGCCTTGCTCATCTTCTTGCCTTGATGATTATGTGAGTTTATGAATATGTGTTGTTTAGCAAAAAGGCTGGTGCATAGAAAAACGTCTCAATTAAACAAATGGGCTCTCTTACTTCCAACCGCTTAAAAGGGGCAGTGGGATATGAAAGAGAAACTCTTTAGAGCCTTGTGCAATTTGCTCGGTCACCCAGTGACCTGTGTAGGAGTGGTGTCAGTGGGGAAGCCAATCACCCATGAAGCAATTTTATCCAAATGAGCGAAGTCAGTAGGTGTGCAATTTCCAATGCGTCTGATTGCACCACTTTTTAACTAAGCCGGTAGGAAGAGTGCCTGACCGAGGGAATAAAAAGATACTGAAACCTGCAGTTTCTTTCGTCTTAGAGACGGAAGTTCCCACTTGGAGAAAAACCCATGGTGTCTAGTTTTGAGCTCTGGGAAAAATTGCTCTGTGGGACCACTGGAATAGCCTCCTGGTTGGATGAGCGCCCCCTGTTGTCAGCTTCGAGGCTGTGAATGCCTCTAATTCAGAGGGACTTTTCCCCTGGGTTGTCTGGACACAGGTTTCTCTCCTGTGAATACCCACTACTTCCTCTGAGCTGGTTACATCTAAGTTGGAATTGCTTTATTAAAAAATTACTTATGTTCACCTTTTGAACCAGACACTTCTGGGGAATTTTAATGACCGTAATGATCATTTCTAAATTCTTATTCGCGCACTTATAAATCCAAAGCCGGACTTAAATCCCCTTTGACACAGTCTGAATGCTTTTACACTGTGTAACTTAATGCTGTTTTATCCTGTACATTTCACCATTTATTTCCTATGATACGATAGTCCAGAGCCGTGCTGTCTCATACTGCAGCCACTAGTCACAGGTGGCTATTTCCACTTAAACCTAAGTCAATTAACTATAATAAAATACAATTCAAAATTCAGTTCTGCCATCATGCTAACCATATTTCAAGGGCTCAGTAGCCGCATGCGGCCAGTGGCTGCCCCCTTGGGCAGCGTGGATGATGGAGCATTCCCATCAGAGCCGAAAGTTCTATTAACCGGTGATGAAACGCCAGGGCATTTACACTCGAAACTGGGGACTGTGTCTTATACTTCTTTTAAACGTGCCAGCGACCTAGCACGAGAACAATTCTAGGGTATATGTCCGCACAATTTGGGGTTGAATAATGTCTTTCATATTTTCTCCTTTTTGCCAGAGCTTGCCTAGGCTTCCCCCAAAACCCAACCGCAGTCTGGCCTGTTACCTGAGATTTTGATCATTTTTATTCTTCTGAAGAATTCTCTTTCTGTGCCCTTTTCCTCCATAAACTGCAGCTCCCCACAGAGATGTCACTGCCCTCTGGAGTCCCTCGGAGGGGTCACCAGTTTATTGAAACAGCCCCTCCTCCTCCTTCCCCTGGCCACCCTCGGATTCTTCACCAGTACTCTTGGGACGAGTGAGTGGGTGTGGCCTTTCATTATTCTTGGTGGTCGCACCCAGTCTTTGCTGAAGCTTGTCCTCTGGCTTCCTCATTCTCTCTTTCCCACCCCCTGTGAGTTTTTCATGCTGAGTGTTTGTTTTTACCGATTTGTTTTTCAGTGAGCTATAATTGAGCTGTAAGTGTACAATATATTGATTTGATACACTTGAATATTGTGAAACAATTACCACCGAATTGTCTGCTTTCTTGTTATTCTCATCAACAGAATCTTGAATTTCTTCCTAAAGTGGCTGTTTTTTTGTGTTATTGTTTGGTTGGTTGGTTGATCGGTTGTTTTTGGTATCCTGGTCTATATAATATCTTCTTAATCTTTAGATCATTATAATACATTTTTAATTACTGTGTTCACTTCTCTTTTAGCTAAGATTTGCCTCATCCAAGCTAGGCCAGTGAAATAATTTCTCCCTGGAATTTGAATCTTTAATGGAGTTACACAAAATACATGAATGAGAAGGTGAGTTTTTTGATAGCCAATGTTCAGAATTATCTTTGGTTTTTTTTTTTTTAGATTGAATCTTGAGGCCTCAAAAATAAATTTCTAGTATTTTCTTCCATTTTTTTTCCTGATAAAGTATGCAGTGTTGGCTTCTCTTACTTGCAACTAATTTTAAGTGAAACAGAAATTGGCACCATGGTGGAGTTTTGGGAATGGCAGACTGCAAAATGTGAATTTGGCTGATTCGAGGTTATGCGGAGGGTGAGGAAGTTGGAGATTTATACTCTCCAGGAGTAACGTAGGTGGCCTAGGTGTTCCGTGTCGTACCCTGTAACTCCTGCCATGTGGTTTTTACAGGTGAGGTATGTTAGAGTGAATGTGGCTTGAAAAAAAATTTTTTTGTCATCCATTCATCTTGGTTCTTTCAACAAACCCTGATTTCCAATGGGGAATCCGTGTGTTCCCCAGTCTCAGTCTTTCTGGTTTGAGGGAGATCTCCTTTTGTCCCAGGAGTGAGAATGAGGCCCTGCACCAGCAAAGCTAGTGCCTCATGCCTCTGGACACACTGCTGGCTCCGCATCGGGTCCCCTTACAGTTCCTCCAGAGCCTTCATTTGTGTCACTAGTCCTGCCCAGCATGCATATGATACAACATCAAGTTGAGATCCTATGGAGTTTCACTGCCACATGGAAAGTGACCTAACGTCAACCCGCAAAGAACAGAGAAGCAGAAACTCCACAATGCAGAGAAACTTAATCCTAATGTCATGTAAGCCCTTAATCCGTGAAGCCAGCTCATCACAAAAATTTCAGACACATGAGACAATACATTATCCCGGTTCCATAGATTTGTTTTTCACTTACAATGAAAATACTGCCTCACCCGCCACCCCACCATTCACTGGAGATTTGAAGACAATTTCACAATCTTTCTTTTTACTCCAACTATCATTATCGTTGTAACTACAACCCCCTGTAGGGAATGTTAAGAGATATTGGTTGGAACTTTTTGTCTTTGAAGTGCTCTAATAATTTAGAAATGCTACATAACTGGAAAAGTGCTCTATATTTGCACCACTGTCCCTGTTTTTCAGGCCCCCATGTGACACTTGACTTGAGAGCCCTTTCCTCCTTCGGGTCTGCCATCGCCCCCAAGCCATTACCTCCTCTTTCCCTCACCCTTGAGCATCCACTCTCTCTATCAGTTGTCTTGGAAACCACCCTCTACTGAGTAGTCCAGTTACACGACAACCTCGAGGAACTAGGGGAATTTGCATTCTCTGCTCCGATAGCTCAGCCCCTGGGTGCCTGAGCTCTGTCTGGCTGAAACAGGCAGCCCTGCCCATGAGGGCCTTGCCTCAGACTGGCCTTCTGCAAGCCCGTGGGAGGAGCTACCTCCTGTGGGCAGGACCGCCGTCCCAAATGTTCACCGTGCTCTTCAACCCCCCACGCAGTCCCTGCTCCCTTTAGACCCAGAAGATAAGCTTTCTTTCCACTTCAGTAAGGATACCAGGGCTCAGCAATCCTGCGGCTTTTCCACCCCCTACATTTAATTCTACTTCTGCCAGCCCATGTGTCACCTCCGTCGTGTCGAGAGTGGACTAGGAGCTCTGTCTCTCCCTAATACAGATGTCGAGTCCACCTCCAGCCAACTCCAGAATACCCCTCTACCATCCACCCCGTCTCATGCAGTTCACCCTCTCCTCTCCACTCAGCCCTGCCCCTCAGGCTCTGCACATGCTCAGTTGTTTTTTTTTCCCCCTAAAAAGAAAAAGCCATAGTCAGTGACAAGAGATGAGACTGGAGAGAGGGCCCGGGAGTCAGGCCACTCACAGCCTGGTATGTGATCTTTAGTAGTTTGTACGTGTTTTTTTACAGGAGGGAAAGCCACCAGAGGAATTCAAGCAGGGCATTCTGTGGTCGTGTAAGAGCTTGGGGTAGATGACTCCGTTTGCTTTGTGGATGATGGACTGTGGAGGTGCGAAGCGTGTCCCCAAAATGTGTTATGCAAAAGTCTAGATGCTGTTAAGTGTTACTAAGATTTCCTCCAAAAAACTGTTTATGGACAAGTAAATGTGGCAACTTGGGCTTAAACAAACAGATCCCTTTCCCTCATGGCTTCTCAGTTTGAACCCACACTTGAGTCAGCTCAGTCCCTCTAACTACAACACGCTTTACTTCCAGACGGCTGTGCATGGTGGGCCGTCGAGCTTCCTTTTTGTCCATCAGTGATAAGGTGATGTTCGAATCCTGGGTAGTATGTGGCTGGTAAGAAGATGGTCCTCCACAGGTAACTGCTTCTCATTCCCGCCCCAGGTCTAGAGCCCTTTTCAGTCAAGGTCTAAATACTTCTGCGGATGCTGCTAGACTCCAGGAGTTTCTTGGTTATGTAGTCACATAGCTGCAGGTATATTTTAATCATCTCCTCTCATTAAAGGGTTTGTTTGCCTCTGTGCAGTGCAGCCCAATGAAAAGGGAGCAGGAGTTTGCAGCAGGGAAAGTAAAGGTTTGCTTAAGGAAATGGGGCCAAATCCGGACCTGGCTTCCCATGGCTTTGAAGGGTTGGGTTATGTAGGGGAAAAATAATCACGGTGACTAAGAGAATTGAGGTCGAGGTCTCTACTGATTGGTTGGTGAGAGGGTAGTTGGTCATGGCACCCTGCCCTGATGCCCGCTACTGGTGGTGTTCTGGTTTCGCAAAGTTGTGGTCAGTGGGCTCGGTCCACTTTCTGGGCCTGGAGCGGAAACAAAACGGAGGCCTAGACGTCGTCTCTAGTTTGACCGAAACTCTGTGCCTGGAGTCAGCAGACCCGAGGCTTTGCTCCTAAGATTATCTGATGTTGACCATCACCCCATTGTCCTGAGGGCTTCACGCCTAAGCAAGTGGATGTGCAAGGAAACAGGAGGCAGGCTTTGCAGTGTCCAGAGGGTGAGGGGCCCACAGCTGTTCTGCCAGGGAGCAGCGGGCGGCCAGGGAGGAAACCCACTGCCTGGGGAGGAGCAGAGGTCCTGTCTGTCTGTCTAAGGAGGAGGCTTGTGTGGCTCTGGGACCATCTCCTTCATGGGAGCTGAGTCCAGAGGCTTCTCAGTTCTATCAGGTGACCAAGTAGCACATGACACTGAGCCTGGATTTGAAGCCTTGTGCCCACACAAAGTACACTTGTTTTCCTTCTTCACCACTGCCAGGGCCTGGCTCTGCTGCTATTCACTGAGCTCCCGTGGAAGAAAGAAGCACAGAGACTATTAGCAAAACAACCGCCCCCTGTTGCTCCTGGTTCAACCACATCTCTAAACAAACATTGATAGACATGCCACCCACTATTGAAAACAGGGAATCAGTGCATTTAACAGTTACTTACTGGATTCTAGTGAGTATTAGAATTGGGATTATTATAATGTGACTTTGCATAGATAAGTGCAAAATAGTTTTATGCAAACCTGAATTTCCCTAGTGTGTTCGTTCTAGATGCAGTGTATTACCTTATCAAGAGAAGCAAAGCGTTCTATATAGTTATACCATCTAAACTTTGCAGGACTTGTAATTTTGGTAAAGTCAATTGTTTCCTTAGCTACTTATGTGTGAGGTAGATTTTGAATTTCCTGCAATAATGTGTGCTATGGGACCTTCTTTATTTTTATGTTTCAATTTCAATATATTTTCCTGAAGAAGCAATATTTTTGAGAGGCACATTTTTCTTATAAAATGCAGAGGCATGACAGATAATGTCCTTTGAGATGCTCTTTGTGACTGGGATTTTTAACTTTCTGAGTTCTAATTTTGTTTCAGTTTCTCCCAAATATTAGATTGGTAAACTGATTGCATCACCTGCTGAGCACCTGGAGAAAGAGGTGTATATAAGGAAGTGTACAATATCATCTGTGCTATTATTGGATAAGTTGTGTACCCCCAAAATATGTAAGGTCCTCATCCCCAGTACTGGTGAGTGCAACCTTACTTGGATGTAATTAAGATGTAAGTGATGTAAGTTAAGAATAGGTCACACTGGAGTGGGGTGGTCCCTTGTCCTACTGGATTAAGATGAGGACAAGAGTCAGACAGGCACAGGGAGAACACACTTGACAACAGAGGCAGGGACTGGGATGGTACATCTCTCAGTCACGGTCACTAAGGACTGCAGGCACGACAGGAAGTTAAGGGCAAGGCATGGAATGAATCTTTCTCTAGATTCTTGAGGAGAGAGCGTGGCCCTGCCAAAGCTATGATCTTGGAATTCTAGGCGCCAGGACAGTGAGACGATGCATTGCTGTTGTTTTAAAGGCACCTAGTTTATGAGGCTTTATGTCAGCCTAGTGAATAAATACACTCCGCCGGGGACCAGTGAGCAATCCATGGACATTCGGCATTTAGTGTCTTAGAAATGATCATGTTTGACCAAGTTACTTTGACATACAGAGGGGATCCAGGGTTCTTAAAGACTTTCTCAAAATAGATGACTATTTAGTGTCTTGAAGTTGGGTGGTGTCAGTCTTTCAACTTTGTTCTTCTCTTTCCGTATTGTGTTGGCTATTCTGGGTCTTCCGCCTCTCCGCACAAACTTTAGAATCAGTTTGCCGATACCCACAAACAGCTTGCTGGGGCTCTGTTTGGGATTGCATCGGATCTATAGATGCCATTGGGAAGGAGTGGCATATTGACCTACGACAAAATACCACGTCAATTATACAAGAGCATAAAGATTTTTTATATTTTTTTCAGATTTATACTTTAGTATTTTATTTGGGGGGTGCTGATAGAGGCCATGTTGTCCTCTCAATTACAAATTCCACCTGTTCATTGCTGGTATGTAGGATGCTTGGAATCCATGGGAAGAAGTTGCAGACATCGGATGTAAATGCTCAGGGGCCAGAGTCCAAAATTGCCTCTAACGTTGCTCTTCCCCAGCTGAGTGTCCCCTGGGAGCTGGCCACATGTAACTGTGGGAACAGAACAACACTTTCCTGGGCCTCAGTAACTCTGAGTCAGGGGGTCTCTGCCCTAGAAAACTGGCAGGGGGCTGCACTGGAGACCAGCTTCCACCCCCTGTTGGACTTTGAGGAGCAGCTGCTGGCCGCATCACAGGCAGAAGCGGCAGCAGTCCTATGGATAACACGTCAGGTGGGGTTCGCTGGTGTTTGCCAAGGTGGCCTGAACATATTCTAAATCAGGATCTCGGGCCAAAATGAAAAGGAATCCATCTCTACTCACAATTCCAGCTTTTTTTTTTTTTTTAAAGAAATCCACCACACTACTAAATAATGGATTTTATATTGTTTGTGGTGAAAAATAAAGGTTATTTGAGAATTTTATATTTGTCCCTTCACACCATCCTGCTTAAGTCTTGAGTTTTGAGTTTCACTTACATTTGTGATTCTCTGCATTTAATCATAAAGCCGGCCTTTGAAAAGACCTCTATCGTATGCTGATGTTTTAACTCACATAAATGGGTGATTTGTTTGTGATCACAAAACTTCCCAATGGCTTATCAAGGGTAGCATCATTTTAGCAAAAAGCACAGCGTACAGTGCATGACAAGCACTCACAGATGAACATAGCATGCACGAGAGATTAATACAACTTCCCTTCTCCAGTGATTAGTATTCACCTGGGCAGCTGTAGCATTCGGGCCTTCCATTAGCTGATGGATATGAATAAGGGTTGCATCTTGCCTCTACCAAGCTGCTCTATCTTAATACATGTTCATAGCTTAGAAACTATGAAATATGCTCCGGGAATATTTAGAACTCTCATGGGAATTTCTTGTGGCTTCAACTGATTTTATTTTCCCCCAACAAATATATTAAATTGAATATTTTTCTTCAGGGCAAAAAGTTAACTGGCTTGAAATGCACGGGTGCAGAACAATAAATGAAATCCCAACTTAAATCTGAGCGTTCGCATGGGAGTCGCCGGCTGCATCTGACATCCAGCGGAGCAGCTGAGAGGGAATCGTGAGTTAGAGTTCGAGTGCAGGGCCGTTATGGAGAACGAGGCATGTCTGTATCCAGTGATAATCATCAGTGTGCGCAGTCTTAGCTTTTACTTTGGCAAGTCCGAGAAGCTATGTGGCGTTTTCACTACCCGTGGCTAATATCCCGCTGATTATGACTGTCCCATCACTTCGTTTTATGTGTGGTAGATTTACTTTTTCTATGGACTTTGTGTTAAAATGATGGCTCTGAGATTCTCAAGGATTCCTATTTTTAGATGTGTATTTAGCACGAATATTCCTTTGGATGTTACATCTACAGTGACAGAAAACAACAGAAGTAGCAACTGCAAAATCTATGGTGTCTCACCAGTAATGCGTGTGTATTCTTAAAGTTTAAGGTCCGTGTGTGTATCCATGGACACATGTAAACATACATGAAGTACACTCGGGAGTTCGGAATCGGGTATGTATTTACCAGTCGATACTTGGACTGTGTGTTTATTAAAACCTCTATGTGCACATATGCATTTCCATGTGTATACACACATTTGGGTATATACACAGTGGGAATTTAATGGATTTTCAAATATTGTTAAAAACCCTTAATCATATTTTCCTATGCATTTATTGACTAAATATTTGCTCATTTTATTAGATGCTTAAGGTATAAGGCTACGAGGAACTATAAACAATCAAATGAGAAGCTGTCTCTGCCTGTAATACTCAGAAATCTGATTGGAAAGTAAAAACCAAACATGAATAGTTGACTAACAATATCAAAGTAAATTACACTTCTCTACCTAATTACAAAAAGTGTTGCAGTGTTGGTATATTGCCAACTGTTGACTTTTTAAAATATCATTTTAAAAATAAAAATTAAATCTGTTGATTTAATACAGTGAGGAGGAACATTGGCAGAATCTTAGTAGCGCCTTACCAGGGAAGGCCATGGGAAGATAGTAATACAATTTTAAGGCCTAAATGGAGGGATTTTAAGGCAAATTTTCAAGGCAAGGGGGAAGGGCTGAATTGGGGAGAATTTCACACACGGGTGGAGGGCGCAGCGAGGGCAGGTTCTGAAGCAAACACCGGTGCTCAGAGAGCTGGTGTGCACAGCTAAGCTGTGTGGCTAGCACTGTGGTTTTCCAGCAGCGTGCTTTTCCTGGACTGGACAGCCGAACTGTTTCCTCTCATTCTCAGTGCGGCTTTATTTAGAGATGAGGCATTTGTGGGATTCTCACATTCTTTAACAAAAGAACAGGAACGTCTGTTGGTTTCAGTTTGTAGCCCTCATTTTTGCATTCTCAGCTTCAGCGGAGGGTTGTTTGAGGACGGGACCGGTCCAGATTTATCTCTGCTCCCTGTGTCGGGGCTGTGTACAGAATTTGTTATTGTGGCTCCGCTTTTACAAGTGTCAGGTTCTCCCCCCCGACCCCTAAAAATGGAGTGGGATCCTTATTTGTAGGATCCTTTGGTGGTGCTGTGGTTGCTGAGCATTTAAGATTCCAGAGGACATGGCTTTCAGCCCTGGGTTTCGTGGGGAGGGTTTGCTCACAGCTTTGTCATCAAAACATCAGGAGCCAACAGTGCCCGGATGAAGCCCACCGAGCAGGTCCCTGTAATGGTCCTTACAGCTCTCAGAACCAGAGACTTGAAGAGCAGTGCAGAGTGCTACGGAAGGTCAGTAATTTTATAGTTTTGAAGGTCTAAGACGCAATGCACCCTATTAAGCCCGTGACGATGAGTAAAAATAGTTGGGTAGATAAAGATGAAAACTTTAAGATTCAAACTGGACCAGCAGAGGTTCCGGTTTCCTGCATCTCCTTCTGTGGGTCTTAGGTGGAAGCTGTCCACTTCATGTGCTTGTTGTCTCGATCCTAACGTCTTGCTGAGATGCTATTTCCTCCTCCAAGGCTATTTCTGGAGGGTTTCTAAAACTTCTCAACCACAGGTTCCCTTTGGACGGTTTTCCCAGTCACTTAAGGGTGGCTGGTGTCGCTTTAATTGAGAGAGATGTATCTAAGGGTTATTTGATTAACATGGCACTTGTGTCCGCACCGCCCCTGATGAAGCCGTTTTCTTTAAGGCTTGTGATTCGTGTGCACAGTGAACCAAAGCTGTTTTAGAATTTATCTTATTTTTAAAATGGAAACATATATGACATAACCTGTAAAGGAAAGGTGTACACCATGTTAATGTGATGCATTTGTATAGTGTGATATCATTGTCATTTGAGTGATAGTTAGAATTGCTATCTTATCACATAATTATTTGTTTTTATGGTGGGCATAATTAAGACCTAGTCTCTTAGAAAGTTTGATAATTAAAATACATTTGTTTTGGTCTCTGTGCACCAAACTGTGCCTTAGATCTCCAGGAGTTCCTCACCTACTGCTTGTGAGTCTGTAATACCTCCTCTGTCCCCCCAGCCCCGGCTCTGGACACCGCTGTTGTGCTCTGGTTTAGGAGTGTGGCTTCTTTAGACTCTACCGATAAGGGGCATCACATGGTGTTTGTGTTTCTCTGTCTGATTTCTCGGAGCCAAAGTTTGGGAAGCGAGTACTGGTAAACAATTGCTAGTCTTGATGCGTGAGCTATTTTCATTGGTTCACTTATTTATTTTTTCTAGAAGTATTTCCTGGAACAGATAACCTAACTATTTCTGCTTGTTTGGCACTCACATATGTAAGGACAGGATTCCTGCTGTCACTTTTGTTCATTTCAGTCCTAATTAAGAAACGTTTGACAGTCAGGTACATTCTTCCGGATTTGAGAGGAAGCGGAATCAGTGGGCCATCTTGGTAGTGACTTAACGCAAACTGAAACCAGGCATAGGAGTTTGCAAATCCTGTGATTTTTATGTAGAAACATGTTTATGTGTACTTCATGCTAATGAATTAAACCTGCAGTTTTTAAGAGGCCCGCCTATCAGATGGTACAGTCCCATCCATCCTTTGCACGTAGCTTCAGTGAGACGTGTTGAATTAATTCACTGCAGGCTGCTTTGGTACAGTTAGAGCTTGACATGGTTCAGTGGCCTTGAACCTGAGTTAAACTTACCACTGTGTGTGTAGCTGACGCAGTCGCCTGGGAACTGGTAGTCACATGAATCAATTGCAGGAGTGTGAGACTCCACGTACATGTTCATTCTCTCGACTGGTCTCCCTGAAACGGAGTCCCTTCGCCGCCGGTGCCGGTAAGTTCTCCGCCCGGCACTTTGCCGCTGCTCTTCGCCCCGTGCCCAAAGAAAGCTGCTTCCACACTCCCACTCGCCCTGGGGTGCCCGGCCCTCGCAATGCCGAGGAAATGGGAATGGAGGCTGTGCCTCTCAATGTAGAGGAAAATGAGTTTTGTGAGTGGCATTAGTACTTCACAAGTTAGTCTTAAAAAATTCTTATTTTCAACAGAATTTTACAAGCACCTACCAGAGCTATCTAGTACTAGATCAAAATGGAAAAAAACTTGATAATCAGTTGCCATGTAATATTTGACATTTAGCTCAGAAGGAAGCCAAAGCATTGTCTATTTTTTCTTATAATAAAGACCTTTAGGTTTTATCTAGTTTCCATAAAAAGTGTCTTAATACTTACACCTGTAAACATAAGAATTAGAGCAGATTGATCCTTAAATGTGTCTGATTTTAGCTATAAATAATGTTCATTAATGGACTTCTGAACTCTGCAGAAATATACTAAACAAAACAAATTTTAAAAGCCTTAGCCATCAACTGAGATACTCCAATAAAACTTTAATTTTTGTTCAATAGTTATTTTTCATAAATTTTTGATAGATTACATAAAATTGAAATGATTAGTAATTATGCACGATGTATAATAATTATAATATCATAATAATTATTACATAACATTATATTTTCTTTTTTTTTTACTCGAGACACCAATTATATTTGTAGGTGGTGGGGAAGCTGTGGAATGAAAGATCCCAAATCCACAGTTTTGCTAGAGATGCTGTATGCTAAAAATGTGGGCAGGAGACAAAGAGCAAAGTGGGTGGGCTTCTGGTGATGACGGTGTGAAGAGGTAGGTGGCTCTTCACTCGCCCCAGATAAGCGTTAAACTGGGTAAAATTGTGAAAATAGCAATTTCCACTCTTAAGTCAACCAATGACAAGCTCTACACTGAGATGTGGTCCTTCAATAAAAGGTCAGAGGGTCTGACCCCCCACCCCGACCCCCACCCCACATCTTGCTCACATTTCAGTCTTGCCCCCAGTGGATTCTGGGAATATTAATCCTGCTAACCTGAAAATGAGATACAAGACAAATTCTTGTGCCTTAACTCACCAAAATTTTGAGGTCTTGATGCCTACTCAAGGTACAGAATGTATTTTTTGGGACATTTTCTTCCTCTCTGCTTATTTTTATTCATACAGTGTAGCCTGCAGTGTTAGACACTAAAAATAAAGGGGATGCTTTGCTTAGGCAAAAACAGCAGTAGAAAGTTCTGCAAGTTTTAAGAAGTGTCCTGAGAATGCATCCATCGGTCTCCAGGTGGACACAGAAATGAGGGAACACAGTGTGTGATCATGTGAATCGCAGTGCCTGGAACAGTCTGACGTGGAGTAGATCTCCAATGAGTATTAGTTTTTTTCCTCCTTTTTTCTATTTTGACATGTAGGCAATACCACTCTCCCTTTAAAGCAAAAGTCACTAATGTCTAAGGTTTTTTTAAAATTACAAACTCGGTCCTCTGCTTTCATCTAGCCACTGTACACTTCACGTCCACTATTGGTGGGAATACCCTCGACTGAGACAGAGGGGAGCCAGGCCCATCTCTTCCCGCAGAACCTTGCCTTTCAACTCCCGATCTCCCTTCTGCATTTTAAATATCCTTTCTGAATTCCAGTAATCTCACCCCATATCCACATATATGTATACAACTTATTATGAAGCCAAATATATCACACAAGATATGTATTCTAGAGATAAATTCAGCAGTTTTTCAATATTGTGCCCCAATTTCACCTCTGTTTTTGTCAGGTGATGAATGTTCTCATTTTTTAAATGAAACAGAGAAAGGCTTAGTGAATGAACTCTGCAAGGTTATTTACATTTTCTTATTAGTATATTTCTACTTCAGGTTGACTTACAAAAAGCTTTGAAGTAGGCAATCTGAGGCAAACCGCTAATGAAAAAAAAAAGATGATATCATTGCTTAATTACTTCCAGCTTCAGAATATTTGATATTCAAGCCCCACACGTCAAAGACAATACACTTCATCTTGACTTTTGCTCTGGCGCTCTCCAGACATCTCCGACAAGGAGGGAAGTTTCACTTTTCATAAGGGAGCATACAGCAGAGAGCCAGACATCAAAATACTGCCAACGCCAGACTTGCATAGGATGGTGCTACTTTAGTTTCGATTAAGTTAGCTCTCAGTATTCAACTGGACATCATGTCACGTGATTTTAGCAGTCTCAATTTCTGGAAACTTTCTTATGAAACCAAGAGAAAGTTTTTAATGATAAAATATTTTGGGTTCTAGAAATGCAAAACCAGTCATTACAGATAGTTGGCAGGGAGAAAATTGTTAGGAAAATACTGTGTTCAGGACCCTTCAGGCTTTATGTAAGATTATTTGAAAAGGTAAAATTGCCTCTGGCTGCATTCCCTTAGAAGAATATAAAGTAGCTGAAAATTGCTTTATAGTCATGGATTCATAGGCAGTAACTCTTCTAAATAATTCTGTGTGATGTTCTTCTCATTGGGTAGACAAAAGGAAGTCCCCAAGAGAGTGGGAATGCTGCGTTGACCCTCCGACGGCAGGTCAGTGGGAGAATCGCGGTGGGGTTCTCAGGCAGGGCACCTGGGCAGCCCTTCCAGACCTGGGAAGAATAAACTGGAAGAATGATTTGTAATTGTGTGACTTCGTGGTTGAGCTTCATTTACCACTATGTTGTCTTAAAAGTTACTTTGGGAGACTGACGTTACAGCATCTGTACCCAACTGTTTGTTTTGGTGGCAAAGCCACCAAGGGTGGTCACAGTTCCCTTAACATCAGAGAGCAGAACTAAGTAGCTCCTTATGTCACTTACAATTCTTAAAAATTGTGCTCAAGATACAGACTAACATCATGATTTCTTATCCTTCTAAACTTTCTACATTTTAATTTTTTCACTTCTTTCCTCTAACAGTTGCAACTTCATAGACTTTTTGTAGCTTATTTGATGAACTAAAATTCCTAGCAAGAGTTGTACCACAAAAAAGTCTGTGGCGGTTTAAACAAAAAGGTTCATGTTGAATATGGGTGGATCAAATATATTGAATAAATGTTACTTAATATTTACTCTTAGTTAAACAAAATATAAAGAATTGATTATTCCCAGAAGCACTGCCTCATTTCTGATCAATATATTGTGGCAGGCAGTGTCGTTGGGGCCGTATGCCGGTGGTCACAGTGGCACCGTGGCCAGGCAGTTGCTTTGAAAGTAAAACTGAAGGTATATCGGAAGAACTCAGAGAAAGTCCCGGACTGGACTGCATAATATATAACCTGAAGTATCATTCCTTAGCATTACTTTAGGGGAAATAGGTTTGGCAGCAACTGATTACAAATAATAAACTGATTCCCATTTTAACTTATTAGAAAGATATATTTGCATTTTGGCATTTTAGGGAAAGTATAATATACTCTAGCCTTTTTCCTTTTATTTATATTGTCATTAACAGCCCAATGAAATAGAGCCTTTTAACATCATGCGCTGAAATTTATACATATTTGTATGTTTTATGTTCATAGATTTAAGCGGATATTAATGTTTACTAAATTGAAACCGAGAGATGCATTGTTTGAAACCCATGAATATGCATAGGATGTCTTGATTTATTCTTTGGGATTTAATGTAATATTTGAGAAAACAATCAACTTTCATTCTTCTAAATATTTATATTTGAATTATAGTGAAATATGGAAGATTGCCTACATTGCTTATACTGAGATATGAGCTTATGAAAAATAAAATGCAAACTCCTGATCGAAGGGTATCATAGTGTGAGGGAAATGTGCAGATTCTCATCACTCCTTCCATGGCTTTTCTGCTCTAAAATGAGGGTGGTGTGCGCTTTGGCCCAGGTTCTGGGATATTGCTGTTGATGGCGGGCTCGAGTGAAATCAGCTCAAGCACGAACGTCCGCCTTTATTAGATGGAGAGCTGACTGCTCTTCTAAAGCATACATGTTTATGCCTCCTTCCTACAGGGTGTGGGTCGGGCTGCAGAAATAGTTCTCTCTTCAAGATGATCTTAATTAATAATGATGCAGGGACAAGAAGTTAGGCCATGTTTAATCAACATTATAATGCCCACCAGAAGCCAGAAACCAAATAGAAGTATATTATTCTCCAGGCTCCGTAAATGTGGTGCAGCCGGGCTCACAGCTCACTCTTCTGTCACTCCAGATGGAGGGAAGTTCTCCTGTGCCTTTCCCCGCCTCCCCTAAGTGTGCCAGTGGCAGCAAGAAAGCTTTCTGTTGCACGATTAACTGTCATGAGATGTCATTCAAGATGCCATTCAATAATTTAGCAGTGAGTGAACTATGTATTTATTTTTTCCATATGGAGAGTTTTGTGGAGATCTGTTTCATTGCCTTGAAGTTGCATGTTAAATGTAATCCATTTGTTTTAGTGTTTGCTGGAAATCGTAAGCAGCGTTTTTACTCCTGGTGAATTTACACACCTGGGGGAAAAATGTGATTCAGGTACACGATAGTCCTACAGAGTGGAAGAAAGAAAATGACTTCCTGAAACTTCGTAATTTGGTATATTGGAAGAATATGGTATATATTTGGTATATTGGTATATATTGGGAGCAATTCAGATGAGTGATCTTTTGATAGTGGTGGATTTGGCAGCTTTCCCGGGGGGCCAGCCCAGCAGCAGGACGGACTTGTTGCATCACCCAGGCACGCTTCCCAGATAACCCCACCAGGCTCTCTGGGTGAGGAGCCTGAAGCTCTGGCTGCTCAGGCAGGTACCCAAGGTCACACAGGTGGGGCAGTGAAGCAGGGACTGGGTTCAGTCCCTGACGCTCAGGCCTGCCGCCAGTCCCTGACGCTCAGGCCTGCCTCCCTCAACCAGAGGGAAATGTGTTTTGAGTTAAAATCATGTTTTACTTCATTATTCTAATAATATAGCAAAAAGCCAGGCATCATCTCCATTTAACACACTGACTGCGTGATCAAATTGAGTTAGTAGGGTGTTTATTGTTTCTGGACACTGCTCACACCTCGAACCAAACTCCTTTCGGGACAGAAGGCAGAATCGAATTTTGGCGTCATCCTTAATAGCTGTTATAATAGAGCTTGACATTTTCATATGACAGGGAGGAAATTAAACACAGAGTCCTTTCTCTGATGGATCTCTGATCATTTAAATAACAGACGCCATCTAAACTATTATCCTGAGTCTTTGGCATTTCAAGTCTGTCGTTATTTGAAATCCTCCAAGGGACTAGGGAAGATGGGCATTTGTTTATCTGTGAAAGGTGGTATGGCACTTCATTTAGTTCAGTGTCACGTGTTAGCTGTGACTTTAAAAACTAGAAGAATATGAAGAACCTCTGAAAATTTTCTAGCGTTATCCATTAACAAACACTGAATAGCCTATTAAATAATATTTCATTGATGCATTCAAATTAGATAAATCTTTGCAAAGAACGCCTCATCTTACAAAGAACTTTTTGTATTGAAAGTTCAAATGTATTCTGTGAGCACACAAAGACTTCTAAGATGACAAATCGCTTTGCAATGACTTGAACCTGTCCCCCCCGCAACGTGAGCTCAGCTGAGTGAAGGACACACACACTGAGAGAGAAGACTCATCTGCTTTGATGCTTAAGCTCGACCTTCAGTTTTCTGTGGTTTCCAACACACATGCAGGAATCTGCTTAGCTTCCAGCAAATGCATTTTCTTGGGACCACTAGGTGTCACCGTATCTGTTTTCAAGGCTTTCAGCATGCCAGTGGCTTTGAACACATCTTCATTTTTTAAAAGACTTTATCGATGGTATCAAGGGTTCAGCCTGGATGGCAAGTGTAAGGGAGGGAGGACCTCTGATATAATGAGAAAGAGCAAATCAGGTTGTGGGGGGAAAAGCATCTGGGTGATGCTTTTAGGATAAATAAGACGCTAAAATAAAAGTTTTGGCATTTTACGTCTGTTCTTGTAGTGAGACATAGATGTTATACAACATTATGCTAGTTCAGGTGTGCAGCCCGGCGACCAGACGTTATATAACTTACTAAGTGATCGCTCCGCTGAATCTGGTACCGGCCTGGCCCCATACACATTATTACAATATTACCGACTGTGACTGTTCTGTGACCACCCAGTCTGCACTTCCTAACCCATCCCTTCACCTCTCACCCTTCCTCCCACGAAAACCTCCTCCCATCTGGCAACCATCCAAATGTTCGCTGTATCTGTGAGTCTGTTTCTCTTCTGCTTGTTTACTTTTGGATTCCACATATAAGTGAAATCATATGGCATTTGTCTTACTCTGTCTGACTTATTTCACTCTGCACAGCACCCTCTAGGTTCATCCATGGTGTTGCAGATGGCAAGATTTTATGTATATTTTTTTGTGGCTGAGGCATATTCCATTATATACCTGTACCACTTTTCCTTTACCCATCCGTATCGTGATGGACACTTAGGTTGCTTCCATAGCTGGGCTATTTTAAAGAATGCTGCAATGAACATATAAATGTACGTGACTTTTCGATTTAGTGTTTTGGGTTTGTTTGGATAAATACTCAAACATGGAGTTGCGGGACCTTGGTTTGCTTTTGTCTCAAAATCTGTTTTGTCTGGTATAAATATTGCTACCCCAGCTTATGGTTTGTTTCCATTTCCATGAAATATCATTTCATCGAAACAATGTTTCCACAAATATCCCAAGGGAAAGACGGACAGTCTATCCATCAACTGTCAGTCAGTCTGTGCCTCTAAGTCTGAATGAGTCTCTCGCAGGCAGTATATGTAAGGGTCTTGTTTTCTTGTCCACTCCGCTGTCATATGTCTTTTGATTGGAGCATTTAACCATTTGCATTTGAAGTCATTGTTGACAGGTGTTTACTACCATTTTATCATTCATACTTTTGATCTTTTTTTCCTTCTTAAAGAAGACCCTTTAATATTTCTTGTAATACTGGTTTGGTAGTGATGGACTTCTTCAGCTTGTTCTTGTGTGGGAAGCTCTCTGTCTGCCCCTGGGTACTGAATGATCGCTGTTCTGGGTAATGCAATCTTGCTGGAGGTCCTTGATCATTATCACTGTGACTGTGTCTTTCGAATCCCTTCTGGTCTGCGGAGTTTCTGTCGGGAAGTCAGCTGGCAGTCCAAGGGGGGCTCCCTGCTTCCTTTTCTGAGGAAGAAGATGCTCAGGTGCGGCAGGCTGGCATCGGTGGGGGGATAAGAGAGAAGGCCCGGTGGATGTTTTTCCAAACCCAGATGCCTGCTAAAAGTGAGACAGGAGGTTAGAATTTGCAAAATAGACACATAATTTGAAAATCGTTTCAGAACATCTATCTCAGGATGTGGGGATGCTGTGGAACTCCAGAAGTTCCTAAGCCTCTGCTGGTAGAGAACAGTAAGGGCTTCCGGAGAAACCCGGAGCCGGCTCTGAGAGCGCATTGATTTACATGGTCCAGAGCAGTACAGCACGCAGCCTTCCCGAGGGAGGAGCACGGGGGCTGCACGTGGTAGTAAACCCACGGCCCTAACCTTGTCGGTGTGGTTGCTAAGAATCCCTGCAAACTAGTTACATACTAAATGCTTCAACCCAAGCACAGATATATATATATATATATATATATATAAAATCATATATATATATATAATCATTATATATATATAATGATTATACATTTCTGTTACATCTTAACACTAAATCTCTTTGATGGAAGAATATATAAATATACCTATGAGTGTGCACACTCACATGTATACTTAAAAATAATTAGAACTCAAGTAACTTGTAGTTGTAGTTCAAAGCCAAAATGAGCATAGGAACATGAGAATCAGCTAATGCGTTGGTATAATTTGAAGAGCTAACATTGGCCACTTAAGTCCAAACTGTGCTCTTGTTATCAATAGTAGAGATTATTTTATATATATTGATATGTGTCAATAATGCAATCCATTTGTTTTCCCAAAATTTTGCATCCATATCTAATTAGCATTTTATAAACGTTTGTGTCCATATTTGTTTGGCATAACCCTCTAGATTGCAGAAAAGGTATCGGACTGGACTGTGACAAAGATGACTTGGTAAAATTACAGAAGATTCTTGAAACTCTGAGTAAATTTTGATACGTGCCAGACATTGTCCACAGTGTCTGTGGGGGCCTGAAGAAAGCACCCCCCCACACTGGCTCTGTCCTAACCCTGAAGTAAGTGAGTAGCTCCTCGACAAGGAAAAGGGGCTTTTACAGATGTGGTTGAGCAGCCTGAGATGGGAAATTATTCTGGGTTCTGGATTGGCCCAGTGTGGTCAAAGGCCCCCTCTAAATGGAAGGCCGGAGGATGCGATTCAGGGAGGATGTCAGGACAGAAGCAGAGGCCGCAGAGGTGAGAAGTCACCCCTCCACTGGCTTTTGGGGATGGAGGCAGACTCTGAGGCCAGGAGCGGGTGGCCTCTCGACTCTGAAAGGGCAGGGAGACAGATGCCTCCCTGGGGCTTCCCAAAAGAGGCAGCCAGATGACACTTTGATTTAGCCCAGATTTATGGCCTCCAAACTGTAAGAGAGTAAATTCATGTTGTGTTAAAACTCACATGGAAACAAGTCAATGACGGATTGATGGTAAGTACAAGAACAATATGGATCTCATGACCACTTTTGTTTGCAGTGTTCCTAGTTACACAATCATAAAGAACAATGTAATGCTTGGCTGTTGTTTTTATTGATGTTTTAAAAAGTAAAATCTTACTGTACTCAAGGTGGGAAGAACTCAGAAGGTGGCATTCACTAATGACTCCTCTAAGAAATTGACAAAGATGGATACAGTGCCTT
The DNA here is from genome assembly GCA_004024845.1 of Tonatia bakeri. Classification (NCBI taxonomy): domain Eukaryota; kingdom Metazoa; phylum Chordata; class Mammalia; order Chiroptera; family Phyllostomidae; genus Tonatia; species Tonatia bakeri. The sequence goes on from PVIA01011035.1 coordinate 40,808, forward strand.
TACTGATGGCCCCCGAGAAATACAGTACTTTCGAAATGACATTAGAGCTGGGGAAAAAAGCTGTTTGCTTTTGTTTACAGGGAAGAATGTTACTTACCTTAATTGCATAATGCATATTTTATCTTAGTTTATAAATCCTCACAAGTCTCCTATTTAAACATAGATAGCTAATTATGCTCTTTGCCAAGATCTAATAACTTCGACATTTCGACTTAATATTATGCAGCACCTTACCTGAGAGAGCATCAGTAAAACTTACACATATTTCACGAATAAAATTCTGCCTCACTGGTGGATGGAGTTTGTATATAGAAGGCTCTGTGTTTAAATAATATGCAAAGAAAGGCATGTGACTGAAATCTGGATTCAAGTGAGGATTGCTGGTGCCAAGCAGAGAAATCCCAATTTTCTAACATAATTCAATGGCTTTGGCTAGTCTGTTGACACTTTCTGATTGGGGAACTGTCTTCTCACAGGAAACGGGTATAATATCACGGCTTCTCTGTTCCCCAAAGAGGATCGTTGAAGGACTGAAGGGACCACTCTGTCCCCTGGATTGGTTTGGTGTGTCCTCACTTCCGTCTCCAGCTTTGTCACCCCTCCCCCTCTCCCGATGTCCGCTCTGCAGGTGCAGGTCATTTCAGGCTCTCTGGCTCCCTCAGAGGTTCATTCTGGGCCACGTGTCCGGGGACTGGGCAGGATCAGCCACTCTGTGCTTGCTCTCAGTCCAGGTCAAGAAATGTGCCACCAGGACAGTCTCAAAGGCCAGTCCCAGCTATGAGGTCTGCTGAGGTCCTGACACTCATGGCTTTGAAGTCCGGTATGAAACACTTTGCAGCCTAGATAAATAAACCCGCTGAACAGGCTAATAGGTGGTAGGTTAAGATGCCTACCTTAACCTCCCTTCAGGACTGGGCTAATCATCCCAGGGATGTGCAGCGTATTAGTGATGTGAATTTCATCACAAGAAGCTATAGGGATTTTAAGGCAGAATTTGGTATGATCTGTGTATTTCCTAAATGATTATGGATGATGCAGCCTATCCAGATATATGCATAGCAATGATATTGATTTGATTTTCTTTCTGAACTAAGAGATTCCATAGGAACATACCCCTGGGTTTTTCCTACTGTTAGTAGTGCTTTTGTATTCCACCTTTAGTTTTCAAATCTAATGTCTTTTTATATATAATAATAAAATTCTTTTAAAAATAATAAACATTCCAAATACATGTAAAATAGATGTTTATTTTTCTACATGCAATAAAAAGCAAAACAACACAAAATGACATTATTTAATGATAGGATTTACTGTATAGTCCTTCATCCTCACTCACTAAAATCGTATTAGAAGGTCTGTATGCACAGCTAGATGGACTCAAGTATGTCCTCCCCGTGTTCGCATAGCTTTGTGACGTGAGAAATCAATTCTCATACGGCTGCTACTTGACTCTCACTCTAGAAAACTATTTCTTGTATTAGGTTTTGATACCATTTGACAAGGAAGCTTGTGGATCTGGAGACTTGCTAATGCAAGCTGTATTAAATGGGGTATTAGTTCCGATGGCTGGTAGGTGGGCCGTTTGGTATTCTGCAGCTCGGGAGAATTAAGCCCGACCACTCCGTCATCACTTCCGGAGAAATTCTCTGCAAGTGAAAAAATGGAAAAGGGGACATTTTGTTTTCACGTGACACTGAAATGGCTTTCAATACCATTTTCCTTGTCTACTTTTCATTTTTTTTTCTTAAGGAAATTTGGACCATTTACTGTAACTGATGTCTGTAACTCGATGATAAATTCCTGTATTCTTAACCTGTTTTTGAAAAAAAAGCTGATGGTGCAGTGTGTCAGCGGCAGATTCTACCTGTGCTGTATGTGGCGGTTAGATTGGTTGTACACACATCACTGCTTGTGGACCTTTCTCGTTTGTTCGCTTTTGCACACACGTGTGAAAGCAACAAGCTGACACAGGACACACAGTGATGACACAGGACACACAGGACACAGTTCATCACGGCTACTACCAACGAGCTTTTCCACCTCAGCCTCATCAAATGAGGGAGGGGAGAAAAGCAATCAGAACAAGACACACTATCCCCCTCACGGTGGAGTATCAATGAATTTATCTCGTCTGGAGGAGAAACGTTGGTCGGATCAATAAGACATTTTCCCACATTTCCCTGTGGGCCACAAAGCCTCCAATCTCCACTTTGCTATTAATTGAGTCAAATGATATGAGATGGTGTTGTTTACAAGGTGATCAGACCGCAGCCCCTTGCAATCCTTTTTACCTCTGAACCGGTCTCGATGAGTTCTGTTCTGTAGAACCAATTTGGGATTATGTTCGTATTTTCTTTCTTCTCTGTCTCTATCGAAATTGCACCAACCACTTCACCGTTATTCGCAGTATTGTTACTGAGTCTACAGCATATTAGAAAATTCTTTAATCTTTTAGTAGAAATTATATTCGAGACACATGATAATTTTTCCTGATATGTTTTCAGATTCCTGAATATGTACTTTCTATCACACTGTTTTGCTTATACCCAATAGAATAGCCTCTGTAAGCTAATAGAATACAGAGTGAGTCCCCATAACCCAGCCCTTGGTTGAAATGAACTTCATTTTTCACCCACAACCTTTAGCTGCTTCTTCACTCTTACTTTCCAGGACACGTAGCGGACCTGACCTGGGGCGAGAAATGGGAGACTGAGAACTTTGGTCCTGCAGACACACCCAGCCGTGCGTGCTCTCACATCCTTGCACATGCACGGGCATGGTCACTTGTCTGTGGGGTTGGGAGCCCCTCCGAGGGCTGTGCTCATCTTTGCCTGCACCCTGGCCGGCCCGCCCCTTGGTGGGACCTCATGCACCGTGAATATGTTCTTCAGGTGGATTGAAATAGCCCGTGCGTGTCTGTGCGTGTGTAGTTTTTCTGTCTCCAACACTTACGGGTTATCTGATGCAATCGCACCTTGCCGACCACTTGGAGACATCAATTTTGACACATGAGCTGGAAAACTATGTCCTTTAATACTTTATTTTGCATTTCTCAATCATATGTTTAATTTAAAAGGAAATTCACCCCAGTGTGAGTTTATAAGGAATGGACAATATAAAAATACAGTCCACAGAAGAAAGGGTGATAGTTCCATTGCTTTCTTATAGGTTATGAGTCCCTCAGGAGGGTTGGGGCCCATTCTCCCTGCTGAAATCTGAATTTCCAGACATCCGTGGGTCTAGGATCCAGATGAACCTGTACGGTTGATGATGGGGAGTGACCTTTGAACTTTCACCTTCACCCTATGGGTATGTGAGGTCCACATGGCTTTGTGCTGGTGTGGCTGTCGTTTTACATTTGTTGCTCACATTCCCGTGTCATTTTGACTTTATGATGACATATCCGCAATCTGCAGTTGCCACGCCTCATTGATTTCACGCGGGTGCCTCTGGGCTTTCTCTGCGAGCACACGTGCAGATTTCTCAGCGCTGCAAATCCTCTCTGACCCCCGATAAATCATCATCAGCGTGTGTGTTTGGCAGAGACAAAATTACTTACAGCACACGCTCCCCCCCCACAACATATTTGACATATTTTTGATAAATGTGATTTTTTAAAAGGTTTGTAGAATGTGCCATTGGCAGGTCACACATTTTATAAAATTTACTTTTCAGTATAATGTGTTCTTTTAGTGTGTAGTTTTATGGGTATATATCAACACATAGACTAGGACACATAGTTATAGTTAGAGTATTACTATTTAGGCCTTTTTTTAAAACCAAATAAACAATAAGTTCTTGAAATTGTAAAATTTTAAAGAAGTGTTTTTGTTTCACAAGAAAATATAGTATTTGCCAAGCAAACTACTGTCACTAAGTAGACTTCCACGCACAGTTGCAATGGGTGATTATTATTGTTTTGAATAAGAAGTTCTCAAAACATGTTCATTATTTCAAGATTTCTAAATTAGGAAATTTATTCGCATAGCAATGGAAAAGATTATTTGAATTATCATTTTAGTAAATTAAAAAATTGATTTTTACTTATTCTCTATATTCTTCAGAAACTGATGGAGTAACTACCTGACAGTATTATTGGGAAGTTCTTATTGAATAAACTATTAGCAACTATGGGTATTTTCAGCATTGTGTATTTAAGCAATATCTTTAAGAGACACTATTAGAAAGTTTGGCTACTGAATTCTTTACATAGTAAGCCATTGTCTATGAAATGTGATTTCATGGAAATTTAAAGTTTTCATTCTTAAATCAAAATATTTTTTTTTTGCAGTGGCTTGTCACATGCCTGGAAACTTTCACTAGTATTCAGTTGTAATGTGTTTTTGTTGCCTTAATTAAGAATCCCCAATTATGCTATAAATGAAGAAAAACTACATTGTATGAATGAAACTACTAAAATCTCATTATTTATGTTAAGCAGGGACAATGAATCATTTATAAACATAGTTGAAACTCATAAGCTGTGTCAGGTATATGTGCTAAATATGTAAATAGCCTATGAGAGATAAGCAGAATTCATAAAACAAACTAGGTTGATAAACAAGTTACTTACCTATGAGGCCTGCTAGATAAGACATAAAATAAGAGTCTATATGCTGAATACAGATAGAGGGAGATGGAAGGGGCCAGCGGTAGCTAATGACATTCAAGATTTGCAAATATACATGATGCACCCGAAGCATTCAGCACTCATGAGATTTTAACTTGGCCACCCATTGGGAACAACCATTATGATCCTGGACCAACCATCTTCTGCCCAAGAGACTCATACAAAATCCACAGCTCCTCTTCCCGTTCCAGCCGTGAGTGCAGCTCTCCGTTAGAGCAGCCACACGTTGGTTCCAGGCCTTTCCATCCGCTATGCCCCCTCGTTCACACACCAGCTCTGGATTTCGTAGCCACACCACCAGCGGCGAAGGCCAGCGTGGCCCAGGGAGCAGAACACCTGCCCTTCTGAACGCTGGGGGTGGGGACCTGGGATTCAGGTGGTGAGTTCTGCTTGCCTGCTTGCACTCTATGCTAACTGTGTTGCTGTGGCCCATAGTTTTTCTCTTCTTTTCATTGTGTGCAATTTAAACATCTTCATGCTATCAGTGTGCCCTTCTGTTCTGTGACTTCTGGGGAATAGCTTGCCGGTTAGCGTACTTGGAGGCTAGTATAGAAAGATGGCAACTTCCAACCCAACATCAATCATTTCTTCCGGTCAATGGATGGAATGCTCCTGTTAAAAAAAATTGAACACGTGTGTAAATCATTATCTAAGAATACCTTAACTTTAACTAGTTTTTCAGGGAAGTTATCTAATAGATGAGAACTGTGGAAAGAGCATGGAAGTGGTGATGCTGGAAGACTGGAGAAGACATGTCCCCAAAGCAGGAGGGGTGGACGATAACTGTGTTTCAGAGAGGACTCGGTACAGGGCAGGTCGACCTAAATCTGGGAGATGGAGCAAAATAATGTTGAAGCTCATAAAAGTGATATAAAAGGATGATGTGAAATATCCTAATGTCAGGATGGCAGAGCACGTTACTGCGTACCTGTCTGTCCGTCCGTCCATCCGTCCGTCCATCCATCCGTATAGTGCCTAACATTCTGAGGTACGAGGTAAACTATGAGAACGGAGTCAGATTAGTGCCACAAAATTAAGTATGCTTTTATTTGAGACTTTTTTTATAACACTGGGGACTTGATATAGATCTCTCTATACCTTTTCATGTTGTTCTACCTCTATTCCCTAAGGAATGCCATCCTTTATTACAGCTTATGTGAATGAATCCCAGTCCCAAGATTGCCCTCGGGGTATGGGACCAGGTGTTCAGGTCTGGGTGTCTCTGTCTCCTGCCCACAGAAATCTGTATCCAAAATGCCCACTCAACACTCTATTTGGTTATTCCTCAACCTCCAGTATTTTTCCTTCCACACGCTCCAGAGTCACTTCTGTCCTGTATTACTTTTGTCTGATGAAGATACTGAAGTCGAAACCCCAAAAGACATCCCATGTTTCTCTTTTATCAGTACACCAAACTAAATACCACATCCTGCAAACTTCATCAATATCTCTCAAGTTTCACCCTTTGTGCTACATGCCTATTTGCCTTAACTCAGTATTTTGATATGATTCCAAACAAATCTTAAACATTTTCCTGGAAATGTACTCACTGCACATATTTGCACCACCACCTGGGCTTTGGCAGGGGTGGTGCCATTCGGGCAGGTCTGGGGGACACTTCGTTACTTATGTTTCATCGGGTGAGATGACTAAGGTGGCTCCTCTCCTCACTGTGAAGCTTTTCTACAGTCCAACTCGCTGCAGAGCCTGGGGGAAGCAGGCAGCAGTAGAAATGAGATTTCGTTATTTTAAAAAACTCATGATGTGTGGAAGTGGGAGAGAAGAGGACTTACAGTGCAAATTTGAGGTGTAGACACCAGACACGGCGGAGCCGCACAACAGCGTGGCGCTTTAGGGTGGGGAGAGTGGGGGAGAAGACACTGCAAGTCCTCACGGGTGAGGATTTTCCGATCCCATCAAGACGATTGGGGTTGTTTCAAACTGAAACTACTTTCACTCTGAGTTTTGTAAAATAATCTGATTTCCTTAACTGAGCTAACTCCCCGATTTTGCTCTTGCCTCTTTCCTTTTCTCCCTCCCCTCC
>PVIA01011036.1:0-47457 GCA_004024845.1 Tonatia bakeri
GGCCTGGAGCTCAGGTTTCTGCTGGCATTGAGGATCCCAGTGGCATTAGGGAACAGTTCCAGCTCTCCAGCCTTTGGGAGCCTGCCCTATCCCCCCTTCACCAGTGCTAAGGCAAAGTCCTGAGCTAGGTCAGAGCACTGAGATCTGGCTCCATTCTCCCCAGCAGCCTGAGGTGTAGAGGAAAGACTCAGACTTCACCTTGGTCCCGCCTGCCCGGCCTGTCCGGCAGTATGACCTCGGGCAGGGCTCTTTCTCCAACTGCACCCCTTTGTTGGCTGGGGGCATTCAATGGCTGTAGACAGTGGCTGTATGTCACCAGATGTCTGACTTCCGATACTCAGCAGGCCATCAGTATGCCGTGACTGAACGGGAGTTCCATGGGATCAGAGTCTTAATCCCCGTGCCCAGAACGTTTCTGGTTCTCCCTGTCCTGGCACGTGACAGGCAGTCGATAAATATTTGCCTGGTAAATGTAATGACTCATTTAATCATTGCAACAATCCTGCAAAGCAGGAGTTGCCGTCACCACCATAGTCATACAGTAACACTGAGACACAGAGGAGCAAAGTCAGTGATCAAAGGTCATGTGGTTACGTGAGGACTGAACCCAGGTGGCAACACACCAGAGCTCTGGCTCCTGCCCACTGTGCCTGGTCACTGGGGGAGGGCAAGGTCCATCCCACTGTGGCACCAGAGTGTCCTCGTCAACTGAGAACACAGTGTGTGGGCCTGAGGCAGGATAGTAAGAAGCTAGGAAAATTCCTCGACCAGTGGAATGGGCAAACTGAGACGGGATAATTAACCAAAGCCCCAAAACCTGAATGATTCACAGAAGCTACTGCAGCAATTTTCAACCAGGGTGCCGTGTCACACCGGTGTCCCTCAAGAGTTTTTAAACACGCAACATCTGACTATTTAGTCAGGGGCCCTGACTCCTTTTCCTTTAGATTGTTAAATTAAAACAATGACAACAGCCAATAAAACAATAGCTGTCTGGTGTGAATGAATAAAAATTTGTATCTATTTTTTTGTCAGATCAGTAAAAATACACATTTTTTAGTGTGCTGCAGGACTTTAGTGATTAGTTATGTGTGCCATGAGATGAAAAAGGTTGAAACCACTGAGCTAGTGAATCGCAAGCTCTTGTCTTCCCTAACCAAGGACACTTGAGAGCAAATAGTTTACGCCTCTCCTTCCTGACCACAGCATAAACAGCTCAATTGCCCTGGCCAGAGAGGCAGATAACAGGCACCCACTGGAGCCAGCCAAACACAAGGACGAGTAAAGTCTGGGAAACAAATAACAAAAAAACCGATTAGAGCCAGACCGACCTAAGACCAAAGTAAAGCAGCGAAGCTGAGCAGAGAGTGGTCCCAAACCCCTACAAACCCGCTTCAACTCATCAGCATATTAGAGAACGCACCTGGAGAGCGGATAAATATTCTGTGGAATGCCCCCAAGACTGTGAGGTCGGAGTCACTCAAGAAACCAGAGGAGGCAGTGAGCTAAGGAGCAGGGTTTATTAGTGGGAATAAGAGGGGAAAGTGGAGCCAACCTGGGGAGGTTAAGACTTGCTTGGTTATTCTTAGGGTGGGGTTTTTAAGCACAGACACCCGTGAAGGGTAGCTGGTTGGGGTGTCAGAGGCTGATTGGCTAGAGCTGATTGCTGGGTGCCATTTCTGCTGACCATTGTTCTTGATACATCTCGTCAGGCTCAAGTTAAAGCTGCATCCTGTTGTGCTGGATAGGCCGACCCCAGACTCCAATCTTAGCCGGGCTCTGTCTGTCCTGGGCAGGGTCGGCAGATGGTTTCCCAGTCTACAGTTTCCAACGGTACAGTTTCCTGCCTGGTGATTTTCCATTTCTCCTAGGCCTACCTAGGTCTGTCAAAGACCTCCCCTAAGATTCCCTGCCCCACTGCAGAAAAGAGATAAAAATCCTCAAGACAAAGGATGCCAGCCCAGTGTCTCTCTGGAGCACACTCACACCTTTCTTCCCTCTAGGCGTGCATCTCCTGAACTCTAAGGGTCCCCACTAGACTTGCAACCAGGGGAGCAGCAGGCAGTAGCTTGGCCCAGGCTAACCCCCTGAGTCTGTCTCCAGGGCCCCTTTTCTCTGACTCTCCAGGGAGGTGACAACAGCCCAGCATGGCTCACTCCTTCCCCACAACATGTCTAGGGAGCCAAAGCAGAGCAATGTCTAGGGTACAGGTGGCAAACATAAGGCCCATGGGTCGAATCCGGCCCTCTGCCTTGTTTTATCCAGCCCAGCACCTTGTTTCCACCCAGCGGCAGTGCCAAGCTCTTGCTTAACTGTTAAGGAGTAGTTACATTTGTACAGTCCTAAAATTACATTCAGCCAGCCCACTGAAGGCAACCATGAGGCTGACGTGGCCCCTGGTGAAAATGAGTTTGACACCGCTGGTCTCTCAGCTCTCTGCTGCTGTGTCTTCTATCCTAGGTCCTTCCTTTGTTTCACTGTCCCCAGCTTTAAAATGCACCCTCACAATCACCTGGACTCATGCTGTGAAATCTTTCCTGCACATACGCTGTAGGCTGGCCTGAGGCCGACTCTCTCTGGGCCCGGTCTCGGTCTGGTGACAGGCCCACGCACAGGCTCGGCATGGCTGGTGTCCAGTCTTCCAAGCCCCTGTTAGGAGTCCCTGGCCCCTCCTGGCCTCTCTCTGCTGCAGTGGGAGCACGGCAGTGCTTTTCCCTAGAGTGGACAGGAGGCATGACCAGATGGGGGCATAGACAGACAAAGAAAAATTACCCGAGGAAAGGTCCACAGGCTCCTGAGGTAGCTGTGAAAGGCAAAGGGACAGATTCCAGCGCAGGACAGGGAGAACTGGAAAAATGAGCCGGGGTGTTGCGTGGTCAAACCTCCCCAGCCGACAAACCTTGGTGCTGAAAGTGTGTCTTCTGCTGTGAGGAGTGAGGGTTGGGTGGGGTGGAGGGGCTGACCGGGGAGGGCTGAGCACTGGAGAGGAAGGGAGCCCTGGCGCGGGAGTTGGGGGCCTGCTGTACTGTGTGGCCGGGCCTCTCGCCCCAGTTCACTCGGCTGCACCATGGAGATCACGCTGCCCCACTCAGCGGGCTTCTCTGGGCACCACACGGGCTTGCGTCACGGCAGAGCGGGGCCTGTTTGAAGACAAACAGCCTGCCTCGGGAGGTGGGGGATACTGTCGCTGAGGTGATCCGGGGAAGGGTACCATGGAGGGCTAGACCTCATATGCTGGGGCATCCAGAAGGTCATTGACTCTCTGAGAATTCAGGCAGAATTTGGGCTGATCACAGTTTCCCTGGTCCTCATTCATGTAACAGACATTTGTCCTAAATACTAGGCTTCTGTCTCTTTCCTATTGTCTAAGCCACTCCAGTGCCAGCCTGTCTCCTCTCCTCCCTCCCTACCTGGGCCCGAGTCCCACCCTTTGCAGGCAGCACCTCCCCAAAGGCCCTGGGGAGGTGGGGAGGAGACGAGGCCACGGTGTCAATAGGCCTTAGTTTTCGGGTCTGGATCGCTGCTCCAGAGCAAGCATGGTTGCAAGATGCTGCTCTTTCCTGGTCCCCGGCCCGTTGTTCAGGGCATTCCCGGTAGTTGCTGGGTCTCTAAGGATGTTCCTGCCAATGGCTGGAGCGTAGACCCCACCCTGGACCAACAGGTGCAGTGAGGAGCCGTGTACACAGGAAGGGGGCGTACTCAAAGACAATGTCGTCACTCACTCTGCCGCCTTTACCTCAGCTGGCTGGTGTGTGGGTGTGGGGCTGTGTCTGAGAATTACCATCCTTTCCCTGCCAGGAGGAAGCTGGATACCCAGAGATGAGACACATCAGTTAGAATTCCATCTCTTTTTGCCTCATGGGGCCCCACCTGTTCTGGTCAGTGGTCCTTAGAGTGGAACCAGATCTGGTCTCCCCTGTCCAACCTGCCTGCACCTCATCCCCCATTTCTGTCCCCCTCCTGTCATGGTCAACTGAGTGGCCAGAACAAAAGGAGACAAGCCACAGCTCTTCCCAGCTCACACCCCGTCAACACCCACACTCCATACACACACACTGCCCTTTACTCGCCAGTTCGTTCTCAGGTTTTTATGAAGGGTCTGTTATGCGTCAGGTGCTCGTGCACAGGGTCAACTTACAGGCTGGCAGAGGAGAGGCAGTAACCAGATCGCCGCACAAATGAAGATCTGGTCACCACCTGTGGCCAGTGCCATGGAGAAGGGGACGTGGTTCGGTGCAGGTTTAAACACAGGACCCCAGCCAGGCAGAGGAGCAGGAGTTTGCAAAGGACCCTGAGCAGGAGCACAGGAAGGGGGCACCAGAGGGCGGTATGCTGCAGAGAGCAAGAAAAAGGGGCGGTCAAAGGTGTCACATGCTGCTGAGAAGTGGAGTAAAGTGAGAGAAAAGTGTTCTCCGCCGGGGAAAGCACAAACTCCTTAGTGTGACCATCGATGGCCATTCATGGTCTGCTTCACCAGTATCTCTGCCCATCCCCTGGCCACTGTGCAGTTGTTGGCACTGTCCTCCCCATCTGGAATTCCCTTGCCCCTTCTGGCAAATGCCAAATGATCCCAGAAGCCTCAGCTCAAAAGCCACTTCCTCCGTGAAGCTTTGCCTGACCACCATTCCTCAGGCAGAGCATGTTGCTTACATCCTTGGCGGTCCCATAGCATTTGGTATGAATCTCTGAGCACATGGCAGGCACAATACCCTGGGTCTGCCTAATACCCTTCTTCTTCCCTACTGAAAGAACTCTTGATTCCCTCCCTCCCTCCCTTCCTTCCTTCCTTCCCTCCTTCCTTTTGCCTCTGCAATCTTTCCAGTCCCAGCAAAGTATTGGCCTTGGTCTAATCCAATCATGATAATCCTATGGTCAACTTTTCCAGCCTCCCTTGCAGTTAGAGGTGGCCATGTGACTCAGTTCTGACCAATATGACATGAATGTAAATCTACTGCAGAAGGCAGGGTTGGAAACCCTTTGCCTGACACTCTTTATTCAGTCTTGAACACAGATATGATGTCTGGAACTCTGGCAGTCACCTTGAGACCGTGAGGGAAAAGCTAGGAAAATTACAGAAATGTTGGCTCTGATGCTCTTGACCTACTGAGCCCAAGCCAGCAGCAGTCTTCTTGTTTTGTGCGGGAAATACAATCTTTTTATTTTATTTTATCTATTTTTATAGAGGAGAAGGGAAGGAGAAAGAGAGGGAGAGAAACAACAATGTGTGGTTGCCTCTCATGTGTCCCCCATTAGGAACCTGGCCTGCAACAGAGGCATGTGCCTTGACTGGGAATTGAACCAGCGATCCTTTGGTTCACAGCTGCACTCAATCCAGTGAGCTACACCAGCCAGGTGGAAGTAAGTCTTATTTAAGCCTTTGGTTGGGTTTTCTGTTGCTGGTAGCTGAGTGCCTTCTTGCTACCCAGAACTTTAAAAATCTTACAAATTTCGGGGGGGTGGTCTGGTAGATAGCAATGTGAACAAAATTAACTCCATCTCTGTGCCCGGGTATCCTTCATGAAGTAACCATGGACCAGCCTCACTGTCCTTAGCAAGCATATCAGGGCCTTCTCGTCAGCGAGTGTTCCATAAACAAGTAGCCATAAATATTTTTGTTAGTAATTGCCAGAATGGCATGACTTCCCAGATAAACATCAAATTGACGATAGTATTGATTATAAACAATCATCCATCACAAGACCCCCAGAAGGTATGGCCCCTGGCTCGTACCGCATCCTTTATCTTGTCACTCATGAGTACCTGTACTGTACTTTAGAAAAGCCCTGTCACAGGGATCTGTCAGTGGGGAACCATCTGGGCAGAACTGCTGGGCTGTCTCTGCTCTGACCCAGCCTTCCTGCACGTGCCTTACCCTGTCATAAATTCTGCTACAGTTATATGGTTGCCTGCATCATCTCTCAGTCTGAGGACACCTTCCTTTTATGGTGGCCATGTGTCTTTGCCCACAGTCTGCGGCTCCAAGATTTACACAGCCACCAGCCCTCCCTTACACACCAGGGACCCGGCCTGTACCCTCCCTTCCTCCTTGACTCTCACTCTCTCCCTCGGCCTCTGAGGCCCAGGACTGGGCCTCTACACTGCCTCTTTCGCCAGCCCTGCCCGCCTCCCTCTGCCCTACCCAGGCGAGACCCTCATCACGTCTCTCCTGAATCCAATAGGCACATGCTGCCCACCACTCCCCAGTGGGCCTAACTGAACCCCACCAGAGGTTCTCTGAGCAAACTACACGTCTTCATCCACTCGACAGCTCTGCCTTTTTGTCTGTCTGTAGAACTCCCAGGCATCTGCAAATGCCAACCCCCAGAACCCTTCTCAGTCTGCCTAGGACAGTTAGTCTGTCCCTCCTCAGACACCCTCAGCCTCTGTTCATAGGCTTATAGCCATCTAATTACCTGCCAGTCCCTCCCTTCATAACTATAAGTTTTCCCAGTAAGAGCCAAGTGGTGAAACATTCATGAGAGGAGGCAGGAAAAGGGGAGAGCTCTCAGGCGTGTTTGGATCAGGCAAGGTGAGATGTTTAGGAAATAAGGTGCTAAGGTATATTTGCTCTGGCTTCCAGATGCCTCACCATCCTAGTCACCTTTCTTTTCACTCATTCATTCATTCAAATAGTGATGGAGTGCCTACGTGATAAATCCTATGTTGATCCTATGAAATACTATAATTATTTCTATCTTAGAGATGAAGAAACTGAGGCTCAGAGGTGGGCACTTGTCCAAGGTCCCAGAGTATGGAACTGTCATCTGCCTGGCTCCCGAGGCAGGGGTCTAACCCCCAAAGAGAGGACTGCAGGGAGCTGGGGAGTTTATGTGTTCCAAAGGGCCTCACTCCCCTGGGCCCTGCTCTTGAATCCCCATGGGAAGCCTGGGCTTGGATGGATGGGGCTTCCGTGCTATTTTATGAGATGAGGGGTGAGAGCCTTGACCAAGGCAGAGGCTGTTCTGGAACCAGCTCTAGACTTAGCCTGCTGCCTTAAGTGCCTGGCAGGAGAACTCCAGTGGGGGACATTTCTCAGTTACGGATACCCTGGGTTACACCCCTAATCCCTCATACCACACCTCTCTGACCCATAAGAGGCCACCGTGGGGCTTAAGTCGAGGGAAAGCAGGACAACCCTCTCATCAGACTTCCTCCACCAGGTCAGCCCTGCCACAGGCATCCACTCCCAACTTCCCAGGTGGGTACCCCCTCAGCATGGGGAAGGGTAGGATGGACAAGTGGCCAGGGTAAGGGGCCAGAGGCTGAGCTCTAGGAAGTGGGAATCCAGCTGGCCACCTTTCCCTGCCCATGTGAGGGAAGCCTAGTTTGAGCCAAGGAGGGCAGAGACCACGCAGCCCGTACTGGTTAGGTCAACTAGAACTGAGACCTAGAGGCAGCTGGGGCTGCATGGCCGCAGCCACGGCTCAGTGAGGAAGTGGAGTAGCTGGCGGGGGAAGAGGGAGGGGAGAAGGAAGGAACCGGCATGGGTCCTGGGCCTAGTGGTGTAGTAGGAAAAGTCCCGGGTAGGGATGCTGAAGCAAGGGCTTTAGTCCCAGCCATACCGTTGTTTACCAAGGTTTACTGTGTGACCTTGGGCAAGTGTTTCAACTTCTCTGGACTAAGTTTTCTCATCTGTAAAATGAGGAGGTTGCATGTGATGATCTGGAAGCTTCCTCTGCGATGAGCATCTCTGTTTGAAGTTAGCGACTCGGCTAGATGCTCATGCCCTTCACTCGTCCATCTCCCCCCTCACCCAGCCTCACCCTTGTCTCATCCTGCAGCCACTTCTGAGTTCCAGCCCTGAGTCCTCAGGCCAAGGACTGGTTACTCTGGGTAATTTTCTGGGGCTTTATGGGGCACAGATCTTCATGGCCGTCATCTCTCTTCCTTGGAGGCAGGCCAGGCAGGCATTTTTGTCTGAGAGAAGTGGCGTGGAGTTGAGTGCCCAAGGCCACACAGTTAGGGAGGCACATGGCCGGCCGGCCAGTCTGCCACGGGCAGTGCTGCCGCACAATTCCCGTGAGCCTGGGTTTGCAGTGGGGGCCCAGTTGCAGGGCATGGGGCTGTGTTCCTGAAGAACCTCCCCAATATTTCTAGCTCTGTACTTCTTGAACTACCTGCAGGGTAAAAAATGCTTGTGAAAGAGTTCATAGGTTCTAGCCCCTGGCTTCTGGAACAAGGTTCCCTGGCATGGTGGCTGGGGATTCCTCTGCCTAATGACATTTGGAAGCCACTGCTCTGGAAGATGTGGAGGGAAGCTGAGTCTCTCTGCAAGCAGGCCTGCAGAGATTGGTGGGGTGCCACTTGCCGCCTGCAAGGCTCCTGGATTCTCTGGGGTGGGTGGCTACAAGCAGCCGTCTGGAACTGGAGGGCCCAATGCCAGCAGTTAGGTTGTCCTCTGGAGACTTTAAAAGGGGCACAAGGCTGACCTCAACACCCTCTTCAAACTGAGTGTGGACAGCCACATGCAAACTGGGCAGCCCAGGCCAGGAGAGAATTCACAGGGCTGCTTCCTTCTCACATGAAACACTAATCCCTCTTAAAAACACAGGTTCTGAGGCCCGAGGCCAGAGTCATTTGAATTTCCTGAGCTACAGCACCATCTTTGCTCTCTTGGCAGAGGCAACACTGCCAAAATGCTGAAAATGATCCTGTTATTGCCATGGATCTGCATAAGAGGCCGGATCAGGTTTTCTTCCTTGTGGAACACGATACCCCAGAAGTAAAGGGTTTCTTGTAGGCCCCAGAGAGTTGCCTTTGGGGTGAAAAGTCTCTCTGATCCCCAAAGTGGGCAAAACTCCTCCCCCAGAAATTCGCTCATGGCTGTTTGGGAAAGAATCTTGTGAAAAATAATCCTGAAAACCAGAAAGAGTGATTGGTGACAAGAGGTCATCCCATTGACTTTTGTGAGAGAATCAGTCCCTCCGTTCCATCTCACTGGCTCAGGGGAGCCCTCACCGAGCTTTGCTGAGGTCTTCCAAGTGCAGAATGCTGAGCAGGAAAGCCCCTCGGTCTCTCCTCCCCTCGCCTCAGAGAATTCCACCAGTCTCGCTCGTACCCAGACGCCAAGCATTCATCTTTAAATATCAGAAAATATACCAGTATATTCTTTCCCCTTCATTTAGCTTGTTTAATACTTAAACCAACTTTAGAAATTTGCCCCCATTTTACAGATGAGACACTGAGGCCCAGAGAAGGCCTCCGTGCCCTGGGCCTCGGGCAGATTTTCATGAAGCTCAAGTTATTTAAGCTTCAAAATCCCCATTTGCTGACAACAATAATATATAAGAAAATTAAAACTGAAAACACTATTGAGTGAGTTTTAACTTTTCTGTCATTACAAACCATTTACCTGTGACTTTATATGACAAAATGAAACAACTTCTGGATAACTGTACTTGTAATCTTACACTTAAAAAGAGGCCCCCCCAAATGCATCGGCACTGCCAGGGTCTCTCAGGGACAAGGTGGGGGGATGGAGGCTCCAAGTTGACTGTCTTCCCTTGCACTTCCTGCTGTCCCTGCCGCCCCAGTCTTGTTTCTGCTGTCCTCCTGGCAGCGGCTTGGTGCATTGTGCCTGCTTTGTTTGTCTGCAAAGGTGGGTGGGAGAGTGATCGGATATGACTGGCTTACCTGATATCACACTTCAAAAAAAATAAGCCTATAATCTCTGTTAAGCAGCATCAGACTAACTCGTATTGGGAAATGTAGTAATTACACAGGGATGTATGTCAGCTCGTTCAAAGGGAAACTTAAGCCAGTCAGCGATTTCACAGATGGATGGGCTGCCCCAAAAAGCAGCAAGCACCCAGTCTCCAGATATGTGCAAGAAGACTGGAAACCATTAGTTGCCAAAGAGGCGATTCCAAATGTGAGGAAGGGGGTGTTCGGGCAGATGCTGTGTAAGATGGGACCCTAAGAGTCTGTGGGGCAGAAGCTTGGAAAGAGATGCTGTATGTGAGTGAACACAGGAGACAGGGTCACAGGACTGGGGTTTGGACAGGAAGGGGCTTCAAAGCCTGGATGGCCTTGGCTGGGGGGGCATAATGCCAGCTCAGTGTCACATTTAGGGCTGGTGGTTGTCACCCGACTCCCAGCTCTTCTCTGCTCCATTGTGAGGCTCTCATTCCGACCCTCACATGTCACTATGCTCACAGGTGCAGGGTGAGCTGGGAGAGCCTGGTCTTGGGCCCAGCCTGGCCGCTGCTGGATAGAGTGTAAGGTGGCTCCATGGCCTGGGTGTCTCCAGGCAGGATCCAGGAAGAGCACTTCTCACTATCGCAGGTGTGGCAAAGGTGGAATAGATAAGGGAGGGGCCTGAGAGTCTAACCCCTTTGTAAACTGTCAACTAGTCTCCACACCAGAGCAGGACAGAGCCTCAGTTTCCTCATTTGTAAGATGGGAACTGTTGTTTGGGACTGTGTGAGGTTTTTGGTTACATCTGTGGTTCTCAAACTTCAGCTTGCGTCAGCATCGCCTATGGGGCTTTTGTTAAAACACCAGGGTAACAACACCTCCCCATCCCCGCCCCGAGTTTCTGATTCGCTAGACTTTGAAAGGGCCCTGAAATTTGGCATTTCTAACAAATTCCAATGTGATACTGATGTTTCTAGTTGGGAAATCCCACTTTAAGGACCACTGATTTAGTCCAGGGGGTGCTTAAAGGTGAGTCAGCTAGGAGACTGCCAGCCCCTCAAGGCCAGGGACCAGCTCTAACCCACTTGCATCTCTGCTAAGCGACTGCTCAGCACAGGCACCTAAGATGCTCTCAGTATGTGCTGTCTGAACTGAACATTAATGGATATCATGTAGGCTCTTCCTCAAAGGTCTTTTCACGATAGTCCACAGCAGGCTCTGGTTGCCATGGAAACAACCAACAGCAATCAGGCAATTTGTGGAACATAGGGGTTCTTTGCCCCCGAGCCTAGCAGTGCACAGAGAAGAATGTGGAGGGGGAACAGGGAGGGAGGGTGTGGCTCTCAAACCCCCCTTCCCAGGAACCCCTCCACACTCTGTAACTTGCCCTAGCTCCTGCTCACAAAGCCAGGAAGGATTTAAACTGGTTCTGTAACACGGAAAGAAACAAAGAGAAGGGGCTGGGAGGATGTAGGGAGTAGGAAAGAGGAAGGAATCGTGGTCCCTGAGAACCACTGTATACTTGGCACCTCACACACTAACCTTTTGAAATCTGTGGGCCTTGTCACCAAGGGCCCACAGGACCTATACAAGGCCATGCAGGCCTGTTTGGGTTTTGGTTGCCTTAAGATTGGAAACGTGATGTGCTTTTGCCAAAGGCTGCTTGTTCTTTCATTTCAGGGATGCTTCTTTGAAGTTCTTGAACTTTGGCTGCGGTTAGAGGGACCTCCAGGTGTGGGGTGGCAGGAGGGCTGGGAAGCTAGTCTGGGAAAGTTATTTTTAGCACCTCAAGGAGCCAGGCTGGTCATCATCTGGGCTTCACTCTCACAGCAGCTGCCCCCTCCTCTTCATCTGCATCCTTGTTTGGATCCATCCGAGCTGTACTATAGACAGCCTCGTCCCCTACCCCAGTTCTGGCCAAGTTGACCCAATGAAGCAGTGGTTCTTATATTCCAGTGTGGGTAAGAGTGAAGCTTTTTTAAGATATCAATTTCTGCCTTGCCTCGAGATTCTGATCCGGTGGCTAGGGATAGGGATACCCTAGGAATCAAGTTTTAACAGGGCCCATGCTCATTCTGATGTAGGTAGGGACCTCAGCCTGACATAGGCAGATTGCCCTGGGCGTCATCCAGGGCCTCTGCTACCTCCTGGACTCTTGTGGTCTCTCCTGGAAGCCCCCAGGTTGCAGTGACTTCTTGTCCAGCGCCCCAGCTGCCTCTGCCATCTCTTTTTCTCAGCCGTTCCCTGGGAGCAATTTATCTAGTTCTACATCCCCATGTACAGACAGCACGTCCACAGCAGCACCCAGTCGGCAAGCTCACCCTATAACCAGTGGGACCACAGACATCTGGCTTAAAAGCCCAGCAGCCAGGGTCTCTGCTCTATTTTACAAGGGCCTGGCTCATGGCCAGACAGGAGGCTTGAGCTAGGAGGCTTTGGGCAGCCTGAGCCAGCTGCTCCTGGTATCAGAAGGGAACTAGGATGTCTGGGGTCTTTTGTAAAAGAGGTTTGGGCACAGAAGTATCCCATCTGAGGAGAAAGGACACCCCTGCACCCCATCAGGGTGCCCTCCTTCCCATCTCTCCTTAAAAGATCACACCTTCCCCATGAGTCCTTAACGGAGCGGCACCTGTACCTATGTCAGGACAAACCTTCTTCCATTTTGATGGAGAGAGCCCCACAAAACAAAACAGGGCCTTGGACAGGTCACAGAGTCCTTGTCCTTCAATGACCATAGTCGTCCCCTTGCTCCCTCTCACCCCATTTGGCAGGACTTGGGGGTGGAGAGACAGAGATAGCTGACCTCTAACAGACCCGCCCTGGAGGGACCAAACACCAATACTCTGGAGACATGATTTAAAGTAGAAAATACTCTGGGCTATGGAGGGCTGAATAGCAGTGAGGGTGCCATCACTTCTGGAGGGATCAGGACAACTTTCCAGGGGCAGGAGAATTGGTAAGATCCAGGCATACAAACATGGAAAAGAGCAAGCCCGATGGCTCTGAGGAACGAAAAGGCATAGCACGTGTGAGAGTTCCTCCAGTTTAGTTGGCGTGTAAAGTTCGTGGGGGAAAATTAGGAAGGTCAAGCTGGAGAGACAGGTGGGGCCAGATTTTGAATGCTCTTGCCTTCCAGACTAAGGAGATCCATTCATTCCACAAGCTTTTGTTGTGAATCTGATGTGGGAACTAAAACCCAGTTAGGAATTCAGCCTGATCCTGGACAGTAGCTAATCCAGACAGGAGCAGGGGGTAGTCGGAGAACCCCGAAGGAAGTCTCTAGAGAAAGCTTGATGCACCAGATCCAAGGAGAGACTAAGCATCTGTTTCTTTTCAGTCATGCCGGAACTCACAGACACGGACGACAGTGCATAGTTACCAGAGAGAATGGGTGTGGGGAGGGTGACAGAGGGTAAAGAGGACCAAATACGTGGTAATGTAAGAGCATTCACTGTGGGTGGAGGGCACGCAATGCAATGTACAGATCATGTATCACAGAAATGTATATTTTTAAAATGAAATTAGATAAATGAGTAAATCATGCCAGGGGGAGAAAAGAAGAGACCCTCTAGGAAGAGGACAGCTGTACAAGAAAAGACCTGTCATCACGGGGGTGGTGGGCGTGGCCGCGCACACCCGCACAGTGTTAGCGATGTCGGTGCTCCTGGACTCCGCTTTTAGGGCCACGTGACAGACGAAGCAAAGAACACATGTTCCGAATGTGAACATTACCAAGCTCAACAGTGAAAATGTCCAGGTTCAGACGACTGAAGTTGGGAGGCAGAGGTTGGGGCGCAAAGGGAAGGCAGGGGTGCTGATAGCTGCACTCCCTCTCCTCGGCCCCACTTCCCCTCTAGAGACAAGTAACACCACCTTTCTCCTTTCTCTCCAGAGAGGTCATGCACGCCCAGCCAAATATCTACACACAGTAGGTGCATTCTTCCTCCCTTTCTCGGCCTGCTACTCGAGGCTTTGCATTTTTCTTTTATTGATTTATCTCAGAGATGGCTCGGTGCCAGCAGTGAGCTTCCTCACTTGTCCTTTTTCTAGCTGGATGGCGCCCATGTTCGGACATAGCAACAGTGAACAGCAGCACCTGCTTCCACACAGCTCCACTGACAGTGTGTCGTCTAACTTCTGGATTTTGTCATTACCAGGTGAAAAGTGGTATCTAGGCCAAGTTTTAATTTGCATTTCTTTTATGTGTGGGGTGGAAAAACTTTTCATATGGTTAAGAGCCATTTGGGTTTCTTTTTCTGTGAGCTGATGATGATTCATATTTCCCCATTTATGATAATCAAGTTTTTCCTAATTTATTAGTGGGGGCTCTTTATTACGGAAACTAGTCCTTTGACCACTAATAATTGCAAATATTTCCTCCAACAATGTCATTGACTGTCATTCTTTTGAATTTGCCTGTAGGTCTTTGTCACACGTTGTTTTGATTTCTGTGTAGGAAGATATCTCAGTTGGTCTTCTCCTACAGGTTCTGGGTTTTGTGTCATAACTCAGAAAGGCCTACTATAGATTAACACAGAGTCTCCAGGGTTTCTTGTAGGCCTTTTCATTTTTCTTCTTGCTCTCTTTTTAAAATGATTTAAATATTTTATCTGCTAGGAATTTATACAAGGAGGGACCCCCCCCAAAAAACCCTGAATTTTCTTTTGGAGGCTGGGCCTCTTATAGTATAGGCTTCCCCAGCTAGGTAAGTGTTCTAGGAACTCAACTGTATCAGTGTGCCAGCTGGCATTATTGTGAGAGGCTGCATTTGGCTTCAGTGAATTTTTTTTGACTCAATGCATTTGCCCATTTCATGATGGGTGATTTATGAACGCACCTGCCCACACTGTGCTGAGTGTACAGCAGTTTTTCACCAAAACCAGCGTGGCCTCCATGCCCCACCCTCCCTATTCACCCGATCTTGCCCCTGGTGACTCTTTTTTGTTTCCCCAGATGATAAAAACTCCTCAAAGGGAAATGTTTTGCTGATGTGGAAGAGGTGAAACAAAAATTGGCAGAAGCATTAAAAGGCATCAATATGGACAAATTCACAAACTGTTTTGAGTGGTGGGAAAAATGTCTCAAAAGGTGTATTCCATCACAGAGAGTACTTTAAAGGTGGCTGAAGTTTAAATATGTAAGAATAACAATTTTTATAAAGAAATTGTTTTTGGGTCCCCGAGACCTTGTATTAGTGTAAGGTGTGAGGAGTATATCCACCTACTTTTTCCCCAGCTGGCTAGTAAGAGTGTGTTTTGAGGAGGGAGGGTAGAGGGACAGGAAGTCCGGGCAGTGAGCACAGCAGCACTAGACAAGGCAGTTTTCCTAAAAGTGGGTGTAGAAGAAACTGGAGGTGTCATGCATAGTCAACAGCTGCCGAGATCATCCAGTTGCTGAAAGGTCAACCCAGGTAAGCCTGCACTAGGGCTAGGGAGGCAGAAAAGGTGAGAAGGTGGGGAGGTCCTGGAGATAGCATCCACAGATTGCAGGAAATCCAGGACTGCCTGGTCCAACAGGAAAAAGCAAAAGAAAATGCCTTTTTCTGCCTCAGGGATGCTTTTATCGGATAGAGAGCACTCACTGCTTTGAGTCCATGCTTCACAGAGTAAGTTGCAAGGATCCAGGGTCAAAGTGTCAAAGAGACACCAAGGGAGATGGTCAAGCTGGTGTTGAAAAGGTGAGAGTATCAGAGATCTGGGTGATGGATTTCCCCACTACTCTCCTGAGGACCAAATATAGGAGTTACACGTTTGGTCCCTTAGTTGGACACCATGTGCCCCACCCCGCTGGCTACTGTGTTCATCAAACCTGTCAGACAGACTGGTTCCTGGATACATGAAGCCTGAAACTGGGGCCACAGTAACACTTCCCTCTACATAGGACTTTACTATGTTCAAAGTATTTGGCTGTTAGTTGGTTGGTCCCATTTTCAAAAGAGCAGAACCAGCTCTGAACAATGTGAGCTTCCCACTGTTCCAAAATAAATTTGCAGCAGAGCCTGTGATACTAATAGTAGTAGTAGTAGTAATTATAGCAATGACATATTTCTAGAGCACTTACTATTATACTGAGTTCATTCAGGCTCAGGAGTTGTATCAGCTAATTCTCAGAACCCTATGTGGATGAAAAAGAGGTTCTATGGGAAGTAAGCTCACAAGATGATCTGATCATCTAAATTCCTAACTGGGCAGATATGGTGGATAGTCAAGTCCCAAGCATATATATAACTTCTTAGGTAAAAGGCCTACCTTTGCCTTAAGCAAATCCTGTCCATTGTTTCTGTGCATCCATCTTAACACATCTTTGAAAGGACCCCCTTCAGATCTGCTCCTTCTAAAGCAATGACCACCCTCAAGAAAGCACATAATCTTGTTCACTAACCTATAATCCAGCGATTTTCAACCAGTGTGTCGCAAGACTTTTTTAAAACAAGATTTTATTTATTTTTAGAGAGAGGGGAAGGGAGAGAGAAAGGGGGAGTGAACATTACGGTGTGCTTGTCTCTCGCACACCCCCTCCTGGGGTCATGGCCTGCCACCCAGGCCTGTGCCCTGACTGGGAGTGGAACGGGCGCTTTGGTTCACAGGCCCGCGCTCAATCCGCTGAGCTACACCAGCCAAGGGAAGACCTTTTAAAACGTGCAATACATGCAATACCTGACTATTTAGTCAGGGGCACTGATGTCCTTTTTTCCCTAGATTGTCAAATTTTAAAAAAATGACACCAGCCAACACAATAGCCATCCAGTATAAATAAATAAAAATTATACCTACTTTTGTCAGATCGGCAAATAAATACTTTTTTTTGGTGTGCTGCAGAATTTTAGTCATTAGTTTACATGTGCCATAAGATGAAAAAGGTTGAAAATCGCTGCTGTATAATCAGATCGCCTCCTTGCTTTCTCCCACCTTCATGTAATTTTCCTTACATTCCCTCCTTTGTTCTAAATACACAAAAGAGGTTGCAAACTGTCATTTCTTAGATGCATGTCTTTTTTCCAGCCTGATTAGATCTTGCTTCCAGGATATTCTGTTTGGTTCAAATAAATTTGGTTTGGACATGCTTACATCGACATCTGTAACTTATAACTTAGAAATCGCAGTAGGAGGCAGAGGTGGGTCTTACCCCGGAACAAGACAGACAGACTCCTCCAAGCAGAGGCGCCTTTTATCCCCTCCTCTGGTCCTTCCAGGCCTCACCCGTACCTGGTCACTTCCCGCCCCCAACCGAAGCAGGCCATCATTCCAATCCCAGGTTAGGCGGGAGGGGATCCAGACCATCTGCGCACACTGCAGCCTCAGGTCAGGAAACTGAGGACTGTGGGAGAGAAAAAAGCGGCCTACACATGTCAGCCGCTGCTTACAGCGGGCCAGACAGCGGGATGCACAGCCATGGCCCCGTGGTGACCCACGAGAGGAAGGGCAGCTGGGATGAAGATCGCAACAAAGGGGCAGGAGAGGCCGCCTGCCAAGAAGTCCCGCCCTCCGCGGAACCACGTGCCATCTCTCAAACTCCAGTGCACAGCCTACAAGCGGTGGGGGCGTGGCCAGTCCGGGCAGTACCAAGAGCACGGACTCGCAGGGGGAAAAACCTGGCCCCGGCAGCTCGCGGGCGGCCCTGTTGGGTGGGGCGGGGTCGCCGATCGCCACGCCTCCAACCCCGCGTTCGGCGCGGGCGGTGGTAGCGCCTCAGTGGTGCAGGCCTGCGTCCTGCCCAGTTTGGGGAGTTCTGCGGCGCATCTCCAGGTGAGTGAGGGTAGCTGGCACACCGGCCTGAGAAGGTCCGGGCTGCAAGTGTCGGGGTGCGGGAGTTCTGGGACCCGACGCCTTATGGTCGCTGCGATTGCCCAGGCCCTTGGCGCTGGAGCGAGCTTGTGGGCCGAGTGGCTGAGTGTCTGACCCGACGCCCGCACCTCGGTTCTTCGCCGGCTGGCCCTTTCTCTCGAGCCGACCTCTTGCGATGACTTGAGGGTCATCCATTCCACAGCCAAGGACGCCCGACGGACCCCTCGGTTCTTGGCGTCAGAGGTCTCTGGCTCCAGGGCCCGCGCCGCTCTCCCTTGGGCAGAGCCACTTTATCTCTCCAAATCTGTTTCCCCGTGGGTACTAGGGGCCTCGAGGCGACCAGTCTTGGGGGTAACTGACGTAGGAGGCGCTCTAGGAGTGCGAATGGGACCGGAATCCGATCTAGTAGCGTCAGGTGGGCTCAGTCCCGTGCTCAGAGAGCCAGTCAGCCCAACCTGTTGTGGGAATCGGTCTGCGTGTGGGCGAGGCCCAGATAACCCTGGGGGGTAGTGCCTCTCACAATCAAAGGTGCCTTGGTGGCCGCTGTGACAATATAAAGATACCGGCTCTGCTGGGCAGCCGTGAAACCCTTACTTAGTTTGTGGGAACCATGGAAGAGGCCGAGGTCGCCTGTGAAGTGGGAAGTTGATCTCGACTTTTCGCTTTTTGTGTCTTAAGGCTAGTCACCACTGTGTAAGCTGGTGACCAATATTGAGGAGATTAAAATTATTTTAGTGAACGTGACTGCCTCCTCTGTAGGACCCCCCAAACGCAGCCTTTCCTTTGAGCTTGGCCAAGCTAGAGAGTAGTGCTAGTGCGAAGGGAAACGGGGCTGGAGTGGCTGGTCCTGGGTCTGAATCTTGGGACCTTGGCAGAACCCTTAACTTCTTCAGTCTCTGTGTGCTCCTCAGTTGTACAGACAGTGATATAGCCCACCCTGCTGCCCCCACAGGGTTGAGGTTCTGTGAATTGAAGGAGAGGGTCTTGGAGGGTGACATTCAGAACTGTTAAATTCCTTTAAGCCGAGCATTAACTAACCCTTTGGGATCCATTGTCCCCGTTGTGCAATGTTGTGGTTCCTGTTGTTTGGGGAGAAGCCATTGATTCATTAACCACTCACATGTTCTGCCTACACAAATCTCCTTTGAGTGGTTGTGGGGTTGACTTGGTCAAGGAAACAGTCTGAAAGCCTCAGTAAAGCAGAAAACCCAGAAAGGATCACTGTCTTTTCTTTGTGGCTCTCTAAGGAGTTATTTTCCTTTTGAGAGAGTGAGTTCCTGAGCTTTTCATGATTTTCATACTCCTAATATGGGAAGCTCTTTCATTTGGCAGACAGCTTAATCTCTGTCTCAAGTGTCCAAAAAATGGGTATGCATTTCAGAGATTGGAATATTAGCTTCCAGTTTTGTTGTGGTGTTAACCAGCAGAATGGGCTTAACTCTAAAATTCTTCAGGTCTAGCACTTAAAAAAAAAAAAAAAAGGACAAGTAGGTTTGAGAAAAAACACCCCAGGGATGTATTGTACTTCAGCACCTGGATAGCTGCGTGGACTGCAGCCAGCAGGAGCCGGGCAAGTGAATATCCCTGGATGGTGTGAATTTGTTGTCAAACACAGGAGATGGCAGTTGCCTGAGGAACCTTAGATTTTAGGACCTGCCAATGACTGGGTTGATCCTCTTTGAAAATCAGCATCTGATTAAATCCTTGTGTACTTAGGAAATAGACTATTTGAAATCAGAACTTCTTAGCAAATCCAGAACATTTACTTGTTAAACCCATGGAACATTTTACTTAATAAGAATCTAGCTCTTCAGCAACATTTCCCCCCCGATGGAAGCTTCTGTACAGTTGTAAGATCTTTAATGGTTCCAGAGAGCCCAGCTGCCCCTGCAGTATCTCCGCTTCCTTGTGGTTTAGGAAGGAGCAGAGCACTGGATTGGGAATCAGGGCCCCTGAGCTCCAGCGCTGGCCACTAGCACTGCGTTTCTTTTGACAAACCACCCCAGGCCCGTGGGCCTCAGTTTAGTGCATTAGGATTTAATTTATTTGTCAGATTCATTTGAAAATTAAAATCAGAAAAAAATGGAGAAATGACTTTTTATAAAAATGTAAATTTTTTTCTGTCTACAAAAATATTGAATGCTCATTATTTTAAAAACTGTTACAGAGATAACGCACTGTAGGTAGTGAACGTTTCTCAGAGCTTTTCACTGAGACAAAAAAATCACTGTGCTGTAGTATGTACTCTCCAGATATTTTTGCACATATAAAAACATTTATTATCTAAAGTTTTAAAACTTGAAACAACAGAAATTTTTTATTATTTTAATTTTAAACATAAAGTGTAGGTGAAACTAACCACACTATTGTGAGGCTTGCTTTTTGTTACTTACTTAACATGTAACCTTTCTATATCACTATGTAGAGATCTACTTCATTCTTTTTTTTTACGATTTTATTTATTTATTTTTAGAGGGAAGGGAAGGGAAGGATAAAGATGGGGAGAGAGCCCTGGCTGGTGTGGCTCAGTGGATTGGGTGCCAGCCTGGTAACCAAAGGGTCACAGGTTCGATTCCCAGTCAGGGCACATGCCTGGGTTGCAGGCCAGGTCCCCCACTGGGGGTGTACAAGAGGCAACCACACGCTGATGTGTCTCTTCCTCTCTCTCTCTCCCTTTCCCTCTCTCTAAAAACAAATGAATAAGATATTTTAAAAAAAGGGCAGGGAGAGAAACATCAATGTGTGGTTGCCTCTCACGTGTCCAGTACTATGAAGCTGGCCTGCAAACCAGGCATGTGCCCTGACTGGGAATTGAACCACTGACCCTTTGGTTCACAAGCCCATGCTCAATCCACTGAGCTACACCAGCCAGGGCAAAACCTCATTCTTTTAAAAATGACAGAATATTTCAGTAACCAATATTACTGAAAAAAATTTACGGGGTTGTAGCTTTTTGCTATTATTAATTCTGCATGAGCGGTCTTGTTCCTCATCTCTTGCACTTGGCCAAGTGTTTTTGTATAATGAGTTCTTAGAAGTTGAGGAGCTGGAACAATGTTTGTCAGCTTTTACGTGTACTTATTTAACAAATGTTGATTGGCAATATTTTAGGTGTCAGGTTATAGCAGTGACCAAGCAGACAAATCCCTCTAGATCTGATCATCTAATGGGGGGAGCCAAATAACACACACAGTTTGTCAAATGAATAATTTGGGATTTAACTTTTTATTATTTATGAGAGTCATTTAAAAATTAAAAGTATAAGAAAATGAAATGGAGAAGTGACTTTGGATAAAGATATTTTTTTTTCTGTTTACAAAAATTTTAAGTATTAATTATTTAAAAAAAGACTGTTAGAAAAATATGCAATATAGACAGTGAATGTCCTCCATAGCCTTACCCTGAGACATTCTTTTCTGTGGAGAAAAATAATACAGAAGAGAGAGAAGAGTGTGTTTGTAGAAATGGTGTGACTTTAAATGTCAGTATACATTGCCAAACTCCCCTCCAAAAATATTACCTTATCATCATTTTTTTAAAATTTATTATTCTAAGGCCAGTTGCAAAGACTGATAATGGCAGAGATGCTTTTATTCCAGAAAAATTTATGTCAGACTCTGCACTGAGTTTGTATTATGTGTGCATATCTGTGTGTACACAAACACACACATTTTTATTTCGAGTGCTTCTGATGACCCCCAAAAGCTGGTGTGTTCTTGCCCACTTCATAGCTGGAGGGGGGGGGAGCTCAGTGATGAAATCCTTGGTCAAGGCTGTGAGGGTGCAGCTGAGGCCTTGCCCAGGGCCGTCTTCTTCCAGAGTCCTCACTCCTTTTGTGCGGTATCTCACTTTCTGGCTGCAGAGGATTGCCTTTTTGTTTATTTGCTTTGGTGGAAAGGAAATCTCTTAATACATACAAGTACTTATGTTCCTCCTCACTTGCAATACCACAAAGCACAAATAAGCATGTCTTATATGTTTCACTGTATGTTTCATTATAGCGTAGGAAACAGAAGTGAAATAAATGTCTGATAGATAAGTGATGCCAGTTCTTTATTATTATTTTCATTATACAGACCACAGAACAAAACTTGTTTTCCTCCGTGGCTCTGTTATCTGGCATTTGATAGAAACTTAGACTCACTGGGTGGGTAGGGAGCAGCTCCTGGGTCAAAGGCAATTTAGCAGCTTATGCAGACAGTGGCCCGTGCCCCACCTTACATTCTTTATCCATGAAGTGGGGGAGTGAAGACCTGATTCAGCTTCTTCCTGGAATTAGCCGAAGAGGCGTTTCTGTGTATTTCTGCAGTAATGCTCACTTGGAAGTGTTTCCATTCCTGTGGAATGACATTTAAATAATACATATCTGACCCTGGCTAGTATGGCTCAGTTGGTTGGAGCGTTGTCCCCTAACCAAAAGGCTGTGGGTTCAATTCCCAGTCAAGGCACATATCTAGGTTGTGGGTTTAATCCCTGGTCCCAGCGTGTAGGGGAGGCAGCCAGTCGATGTTCCTCTCTTGCATCAATGTTCTTCTCTCTCCCTCCCTCTCTCCCTTCCTCTCTCTAAAAGCAATTTTAAAAAAATGTCCCCAGGAGAGAATAAAAAGTTTTTTTTTAATGGAATGAAAATAAAAAACATAATTGGCCTTCAGGGTCTGTAAGCTTCTATGTTTAGGGCCTGGTTCAGGCACTTGAGAACACTGCCAGGGAGAGGAACAAACATAAAATTAAACAATTTTACGGCAGAGTGTGTTGAGTTCACTCCTGAGATAATGCATATGAGACGCTTACTTGGTGCTGAGCACTCAGGACAAGCTGCCTTTTTGTGTGTGGAACGGAGTCTTGTGAGGCTCCACAGAAGAGGTGACATTTGACTTGAGTCTTGGAGGGCAGGCAGGGAGCCCACCAGGGCACACCCGCTCTGGGGGCTGTAGGATGTAGGTTGCATGAGGCTTGGAGTGAATAGGGATTATCTGAAGGTGTCTGTGAACCACGCTAAGCGATGGGAAGGCTTTTAAATAGGTCAGTGTTATGATTAGCCCAGAAGTGTTTTCTGGTACTGGGCTTTTTCAGACTTTCTTCTTGCCCAGTGTCTTTCTCACTTGGTGAAGCCATCATTAGGGAACCTTACTCTGCCTGAATCTGTATCACACCATTTTTGAGCTCCTCATTCCAAAAGTTTGTTTCCTTCCCCAAACCTCTCCCCAAGTGAGATGTTTGCATTACAGTTACAATTGTATACCTCTTGTTGTTGTCATCGTGGTGTGTGTGTGTGTGTGTGTGCGCATGTGTGTGAAGGTGGCAGAGGCGTCCCATGGGCAAACCGTGGCTCTTTGAAGGCTGGTGGCTACTGTTGGTTGGGTCCATTGGAGCCAAGTTCATCAGCCTCTGTTAGGCCTGATGCAGGTTGGTGTGGCAACTTACTTAACCCTTGGGTATGTTTTGAATAAAGCCCCAGGAGGATCTGGTCCTTCTTGCTTGTGGAGAAAATGGCTTATGTGGGAGGCTTATTTATTTTAAAGAGGTGACTGTATTGAGGGGAAATATAAGAATTATCCTTTAATTAGAGTGCTGGAGGGCGAGGCATTGTAATATCCTTTGGATAGTGTCTTTACAGGCTGAGAGTGTACAGATGCTTCCCGAAATTAATCAGTTTCAAACCTGAACTAGGATGCAATGGTGGGTGAAACTGATGCCATCAGCTATGCACTATTTCTCAGATAATTGGATTCTTTAGGAGCTATCCTGTGTTAGGAAAATAGAATGGAAATAGTTGGCTTTTGTCTCCCTGGTTGTGATACGGAGGAAGATGGACTCTGTGGGGTGTGCCCTCCCTGTGATGTGGCACGTACATAATTTACTTCCAGGTGAAATCATTATGAATTAGGTTTAGTCATTTTTTAATCTCCCCTATCTTTGTCTTCAGTGCATTTGCCTGTGGTCCTGCTCTTCCCACCCGGTTTGCCGGGCCCAGCCTTCCACGCCCCCTCGCCCTTGGGTGCTTGTGTAAGAGTGCCGCAGTCTTGCAGGACTTTGATCCTCGCAGGCACGCATCATCATTGCGTTGGGCAGGCGGGGTCTGGACAAAGGTTTGAGGGTTGGGCAGGGACACATGAACTCGTGCTCACCTTCTCTGAACCAGGTGTGTTGATTCTGCATGTGTTGGTCACTTGGGTTCAGTTTTCAACACCGCAAACAGGGATGGTGGTTCTTGAATACGCAGGAGAATGTATTAGCCAATTGTGTCCAGGACTTTCAGGGGTGGAGTCTAGGTTGGGACACATTCCACGCATTGCGTTAGTGATTT
Organism: Tonatia bakeri; assembly: GCA_004024845.1. Taxonomy (NCBI): domain Eukaryota; kingdom Metazoa; phylum Chordata; class Mammalia; order Chiroptera; family Phyllostomidae; genus Tonatia; species Tonatia bakeri. Next base: position 23,728 of record PVIA01011036.1, read on the forward strand.
GTGGTCTTGTGAGGAACAGTATTTGTTGGTTTCGGCTAAGGGTTCAGAACCTTTGTGAGCGTTTAAGAAATGACACAGTGTTATAGGGACATGTTGGATGCAGTGCGTTATGTAACATACTTTGCAAACTCTCAAAGGTCATTTAGTATGCCAACAGATATGAAAAAGGCCATGGCCTACCTGGAAATGCCACCAGCAAGACTCTCTCCCAGTTAGTGACCTCACCATCTTCTTGGTCTCTTAACACTCTTAAGGACAAATGACATCTATCCCCTTTTCCTACATTCCTTCTGGATTTCCACCACCATGCTGTCCTGTCAGTTTTTAGTCTTTGAATGTCTTTCCACTGCCCTGGTGTTATTGTAGCCCCTTATCATTTCCTGTTTGCTCTAGCCCCCTGATTGGCTCCCTGAGTCCATAATTTCTCCTCCCTTCTCTGGCACCATTGCTAGATTGATCCCACGGCTCTGTTTTGATTGCCCTCCTTTGCTAAAGAATTTGCTATTGGCCCTGGCTGGTGTAGCTCAGTGGATTGAGTGCGGGCTGTGAACCAAAGCATCGCAGGTTCGATTCCCAGTCAGGGCACATGCCTGGGTTGCAGGCCACGGCCCCCAGCAACCGCACACTGATGTTTCTCTCTCTCTCTTTCTCCCTCCCTCTCTAAAAAAAAAATAATAATAAATAATAAATAAATAAATAACCAGCTCCTGGATTAAAAAAAAAAGAATTTGCTATCACTCTCACTGTCATTTTTTAAAAATTTGCGGTACTTCTTAAATAGAAGAAACCTCATCCTTTAAAATATTTTATTTATTTATTTATTTGTTTATTTACTTATTTATTTTTAGAGAACAAAAGGGAAACATCAGTGTGTGAGAGAACTTGGTTGCCTTTTGTGTGACCTGGCCCACAACCCAGGCAGGTGCCCTGACTGGGATTCAAACCAGCAACCTTTTGGTTCATAGGCTGGCTCTCAATCCCCTGAGCCGTACTAGCCAGGGCTCACTGTTGTATTGTTTTGTAATTTTCTTCCCTTCCATCTACTTCCATGATGGAAGTGTCTTACAACACAAGGAGTCTAAATCTGCCTCTCCCTACTGGCAATGTGCTTGGAGTAGAATGTGAATTCAGTGAGTGTGGGGAACTTCCCCATCATTCCCATGAGTGTGAGCCAGTGCACGCGGCAGCACCAGGTGCAAAGGCAGGCATTCTGGAAACACCAGCTGGGAGAGTGGAGGAGTAAGTGGTGAGTGAGCGATTACGGCTTCTCTCTCCCAAGTGTCCGGCTAAGCTTTCTCCTCTGTAGTGACCGTCAGCATTGGGTCTGATCTGTGTTTTTCAAGATTATTCTAAGGTGCCATATGAACTTTTCATAGGATTTTAATTTTCTATCTAGGTATGAGATTTTAAACATTTCAAGTTCCTCCCGCAATGGACAGTTTATTGAATAATTAATTCAACAATTATTAAGAAGAAAAAGAACTTGGATCCCCACCCCTCATAGTAGTCTGAGTCTTTCTGGATATTTCTAGGTCAGTTATCTGGGTACCAAAAACATGAATACATGAGTTTATTTTAAAGATTCTAACGAAATGCATAAAAGGAATCTAGTGTAACCCCTGAGTGTGTGCTGCGTGTTTTCTGTCCCGTGACAATCATAACTGTGAGGATGGTCAGCGAGGGGGCTGAAGCTGAGTGATAAGTAATGGGCTAAACAAAGAGCCCATGGTTTGTAGGAGGCACATTTGGGGTTTGAACCAAGTTCTGTCTATCTGCAAGGCCCATGTTCTTTCTTGGCTCAGCTGGGTCTTAAGTTTATTGAATTGGAAGGTCCACGCTCTTCTCAGAAAAACCAAAACCATGGAAAGAACTAGTAACTGAGAGGAGGACCCGGGGAGGCAGTAGTTGTACCAAAACAACCTTCCCCTTCAAGGGAAGCTTTGTGATTGAGCACAAAGGTTAGCTCGGAGCTTCCTAGAAGGCAAGGCAAAGAAGGATGGGATTGCACAGCAAACTGCAAGAAAAGGAAGCAGATCCGTTTCTTACAGGAAGCACTTCTCCCTGGGTCTTTGCAGAAGGGTCATTGAATAAGGTGGTGTCTGCAGCCTCTGTACTCAGCAGGTGCTTGGAGAGCACCTCACGTGCACCGGGTCCTCTTTGAGATGCTGGGACTGCAGGTGTGTGTGGGCAAGAACACACAGGATGATGATGGTGTAGAGAGGGTGGAGGGAATGTTCCAAAGAGCATAAAAGCATGACCCCCAGCTAGTCAGCCCTCTCTGGGACCCTCTTGGGGAAGGGCAGAGAACTTCAGGCTCTAGTATAATAACAGTAAGGGCAGGGCTTTTGGCGATGGGAGCAAGTCATGTATTTTATCAGGCCAGGGTAAAGCGGAAGAATCTGGGAGAGTGAGCAGGGAGAGACCCTTTGCCAGAGGTAGGAGGCAGAGAGTCCATAGAGGAAGTCCTGAGGTTTTTAAGCACATCTCATGAGTCGTGTTCTGCCGTTTTGCTGTGAAAATTGAAAAGCCTGGCTTGACTTCTTGCCCCTTAATGGGTGGCTTTAAGCAGAGCCAGGAGTTCTCAGAAGGAAGTGTTGGTCCTGTTCAAATGCTCACGGCTGCAGGGCCTGCATGCTGTTCTGTCTCATGTGGAGTGATGACTCTGGTTTGGGAGATTCTGTTGCTTCAATCATGGAGCGACTGTGTGTATTGACACTATGTTACACCAGACCTCGGGAACACTTGGGGAACAGAAATACAGCAAAGCTCCAGCTGGTCCCCAGTGCCTGCTGTGTCTCTAGGGGCCATTTAATTTTGAGTAATTCTGTCACCTGATGGTACAGCCAGGATGTCAACTGCAAAATGAACCCCAGCTTGTTCGAGCAAGCAACTTCTATTTGTAGCTTTGCCTTGTTCTAAAAAGATTTCGAAGGGCATGCAAGTGGATGACCGAGTGGCTCTGGTGCCATTCCGTCTGGGTTTGAAATCTGCTTCTACCTCGTATCCGTTCCCTGATTTTGAACAAGCACTTCAACGCCTGTGATGATTACAGCTCCTGTACCGCAGAGTGCTGTTGTAAGGATAGAGTGAAGTAGTAGAATGTCTTTGCATCTCATAAATACTTAATTATGTTAATTATTGCTACAATTAGTATTTATTTTTAAAAAAATAGATGAGACCCAGGGTTAAGGATGGTGTATGGCTGCTAGAGGCCCTTTTGTTTGTTCAGTTCCTTGCTGTCCAGAGCAAAAAGGGAAGGAGCAGTCAGGAATGGGAAGTGGTGATGATGGGCGTGAGGGTCACAAAACTCTTCTGGGGTCACAAAACTCTTCTGGGATTAGCAGTGGCGGTTGCACAACGGGTGAGTGTGCAGAATACCACTGAATCGCACACTTTAAAATGGTGACTTTTATGGTACGTGAATTATATCTCCATTTTTAAAAACCCAGTTTGTAGGCTGCGAGTCCTTGAGCAGCCAGACTCCGCTAGTCCTGCCCTGGCTCCCCGTCACCTCGAGCAGGCGCCGCGCTCCTGTGGCCGGTGTGCTTGCCGCTCACTGCGTGTTACTGGGCTCCCCCACTTTCCTCACCCCTCACAGTTAACTGGGGCTAAGGCCTCTGAGAAGGAGTAGGGTGTGTCAGGTCTGGCCCGAGGCACTGAAGAACTGGGCTGAGGCCTCCCACAGTCTGCTGCCCTTCACACCAACCCTGGAAGTTACACGTTGAGGTGGGGAAGTTGCAAGGAAAATCTGCTTGAACTATCTGGGCCCCTTGCAGAGCCCAGGCCTGGAGCAACCACCTTGCCTGCGCTGGACATTGCATGAGTATGCATTAAACCGCCCAGGTGTGTCAGTGCTCAGAGGACACCTTTCTCCAGACCTGTGACCTCATTGCCCCTCGGACAGGTGTGCTATTTGATGTGGTGGGCGTCTTTTCTAACAGGAAGCCACAGCAGATGCAGTGGCACAGTGGCTGTCAAAACACAGCTGTGTCCCCACAGCTCACTGCCACCAAATACACAGCTGTCCTGGCAATGCCTGTCAGAAGGAGCATTGCACTGTCAGTCTCAGGAGCATCTCGTGAGCCCTAGTGTACCTGTCCCAAGTGACAGCATGGTATAATGTCAGACCAGCCTTGGAGGCTTTTGTCTTCCTACTCCCTGAGAGAATGTGGTCAGGGCAGTGTGAAACTGTCCTCAGCTAATGATCAGTGCTGATGCAGAGTCTTGTGAATGGGGAGGAGTCACTGGGGATGCTTTTGTAGACACTTCAGGGCAGTCCTGCATCACCACGCATCTGATTACTCCTGACTTGTTTATGTTGTTGTGAGTTTTTAATAGCCCTGCCCAAGTGGTTTGGGACAGGTCCAGGCGACGCTTCACGCCAGAGCCAACAGGTGAGTTGGATTAAGTGCTATCATTTCTCCATTGGGTCAGTGGAAGTTTGCAGGATATCTAATGAGGTAGAAAAATGGGGACAAAGGGGCACTGGGGTTTGGCAGGAGTTCAGAAGCCGAAGCTCTGTTCTTAAAGGCCAGAATAGCTGTTGCTGTACCTTTTACAATGATTTCAGACCTTGGGAGCAGTCTGCTGGGCCTGACCTTTGCCCGGCATTGTCTTTTTTTGTCTCCTCGCCCCTCCACCCCTTTAGTGAGAGGGACTTGTATTGTATCATTTATAAAGTGGCATCACCTACACGTAAATTAAGGTTTTTTTCTGTTGAAAGTCAAGGTGAGCTGATCAAGAATGATTGACAAGCAGTGCATTCCAATTCCACATGCTCCTGTTGGCCAGGGGCAGTGGCTGGGGGAGGGGTGCTGGTCCTTTCAGTTCCTGCTCATTCAGGTTCTCTGAATGGCGATACTGGACAGATTTTGGGAGTTCTTAACCTCAACCCAGACCCTTACTTCCCCTCAAAAAAGATTGAGTTTCTCCAGAGGTCTTTGGATTTCATCACATCATATTTCTTAAACTCCTGAAGGGAATCAGGAGCTTTTGGTAGTCACCTGGCCTGGGTTTCCGGGAGGGCGCAGAGCAGTGGTACTCGGCCCCTCCTCCACATTCTCCCAGTTTGAGCCCACCAGGATGCTCGGCGCAGAACAGACCACAGCTACCTTTCTCCCTTATCCAGATGTCACTCACTGGGTGCATCTGTTGTCGATAATTCCAGCGACAGCCCCTGTGAGGTAGATACTATCATCCCCGTTTTATAGATGGATAAACTGAGGCACAGAGAGATTTCAACATTCGTGTGTGTGCACATATGTAAATGTTGTGACTTAAGGAGAATCATGGGTAAATGATTATTGAAATTGCTTCCCAGGACTCTGGTTCTTACCTTCTATGTCACCCACTGCCCTGACCATCTCCCCTCTAGCTGTCACACTGAGGGCGGCTCTGCACTGTGGAGCAGGTAATGAATGTCTGACTCTCAGCAGGTGCAGAGCTAAGTGGTGGATCTGTATGTCCCCAAGCTGTGGTCCTCAAGTTGGTGTGGTTGCAGCCCTGGGCTAGCACCTCCCATTGCACACGGTCCCTGCTACACCACAGGGGCCTCTTTCCCTCTTCCCCCTTCCCACTCCCCTGCTCACATTTTCTCTAGTCTTTGAAACTTAATTCCATCACAGGCAAGCTCTTTATCACTATCATTTAGCTGGTATGAATTTCAGCCCACAAAGCCAGGTGAGAGAAATGATTTTCTACAAATGAACTTAATTTCTCATGTCATGCTCCAAGTTGGCTGGAGCCCACTGCAGTCATTCCTGGAGCTTCCTAGGGGTCATGACAAGGTTAGGTGGCCTCTTGCAGGGCCTGCATTTTAAGGGGCCTTAATTATCGGCCCATAGTGGCCTCTACAGTGGTGGCTGTCATCTGTCTCATGTGGTCATTTCAGATCTGGGTGCTGTCTGCTGGTTTTTGTGCCTCCCTTACAGAAGGACAGTTTGTTTTTTCTGCTGGGATCTCCCCATACCCCAGCCAAGCAGCCACCTCCCTAGGTCACCACTCTACCCCTCTGGGACCTTGTCATATCCTAGGGGCACTGCCACCAAGAGGCACATGGGACCCCTTCTCTTCCCCCACTTCTGGAGACATCTCTTCTTAGTCCTTGGTACAAATAATCATTATCAGGAAATGAACATGGACGATATGGTATTGTCTAAGCATAGGGTTTATTCAAACTTTGTTACTAATGGGGTTTATTCAAACTTTGTTACTACAGTTACTTTGTTACAAAGTAACTTTAACTAAGTTAACTTTTACTTTGTTTCTTTTGTCTTCTAACAAAAGAAAGATCTATTTTTTTTTTCCTGGTCCAAGGTTGGGTTTAACTGTAATCACTTTTTAGTTCCCTTTCATGTGGACTGGTTCCTCAGTCTTTTTTTATCTTTCATGACCATGACATTTTTCAAAAAGTCATGCCATTTCCTTGTAGAGTGTCCCTCAGCGTGGATTTGTCTGATGTTTCTTGGTGATAAATTCAGGCCATTTATTTTTGGCGGGACTTCAGAAATGGCATCGTGCTCTTCAAACACCACATCTAGTGGTGGCATCACTGTTCCCCCGATATGGGACCTGATAGCCTAGGCCACTCGATTATGTGGTACTAGGCAGGTTCTCCATTAGGAAGTTCTTTTTTCCCTGTGTAATCAACAAGTTTCTCATCAGACTTTTACTTACAAGTTTAGCATTCATGATTTTTGTCTGAAACAGTTATCACTGCGGTGGTTGTCGATCGGTGATTTTCTGTCTTTCATTTCTTCTACATTTATTAGTTGGCATTCCACTGTAAGGAAGAACTTTCTCTTTTCACCCATGTATTTATTCACTTACATATTTCTACCAGTATCAACTCATAAGTTATTCTTTTATCCTATGGGTTATAATCTGTCACTGGTGGTGTTTATTTGTATGTTCAGAATGCCCCAAATTTGGCCGGTGGGACCCCGCCCCCACCCCGTAGACTTCTACGTCCTTTGGACATGTCCCCATCATTGTTTGAGCCCTTCCCTGCTCTGGCACAGGAAGGGGCCTTACCTCAGTCCGTTCACTGCTGCTCCTGCCCCAGCCCTGGACCCTTGTGTTGGAGAATGGTTTAAAAACTAAGATCTGGGTGCTGGATGGCTCCTGGTTCCTGGGGTATCATTATTTCTAGACCCCCTTGGCAGACAAAACTAGGAAATGTATATATAAGCATATACACATTTTTAGATCTGTCTTTATATACTAAAAAACCCTTGTGCATATGGATACCTCCAATTTCAGTCCAACCCCACAGCATTTAGTTCTTGTTATCTCTTTCCATGTTTGTAATTCCCTTTTTCAGCAGTATGAAGTCCACTCCCATGTGTTTTTTTTTTATTAAAAAAGGTTCTATTTATTAACTGATGGAAAAGGACAGAGAGAGACATGGATTTGTTGTTCCACTCATCCATGCATTCACTGTTTGAACCCTGTGTGTGCCCTGACCGGGGAGGGAGCGTGCAACCTTGGTGCATCAGGACAGTGCTCCAACCAATGGACCCACCGGCCAGGGCTGTGTTTATTTGTAATTTTCAAAGTAACACATGAACATTGGATATCTCACTATAAAAGAACAGACAAAGCAAAGTTCCCTGTAGATACCTACCACCCCGATCATATTCTAGACATTCTCTGGAGGAGGTCACTATTGTACATATCTTCCTGGGTCATTTTCTGGAGAAATACATAATTTATTTTTTAAAGATTTATTTTATTTTATTTTTAGACAGAGAGGAAGGGAGGGAGAAAGACAGGAGGAGAAACATCAATGTGTTGTTGCCTCTCATGCGCCCTCTCCTGGGGACCTGGCCTGCAACCCAGGCATGTGCCCTGACTGGGAATTGAACCTGCAACCCTTTTGTTCACAGGCCGATGCTCAGTCCACTGAGCCACACCAGCCAGGGCAAAATACATAATTTTTAATTTGATTTCACTAATGGTTTCATAATGAGAATATAACTTTCTTTTTTATTTAATATGTTTTGGCAGTGTAACATACCATTAATTTCATATAATCATTTTTAACTACCGCATAGCATTCTGTAATTTGGAATTGAAAACAAACATAAGCATCCAACCTAGGGCCAAAACAAACAGTGGTACAGTGAACACGTCCTTGGGCCCAGCAAGAGGCACATCCCTAGGGGAGAACCACTGGACCTGAGGACCTGGGTGGGTTTGGCTTTATTTTTTCCCCATGAGAAGATGGCTTCAAGAATATTTTTCTGATTAGGTAAGTAACACATGCTCATTGTTCTTTTTAAAAAAATCTATAAATAATACATTAAAATTAAATTGGAAAAAATAAAGGCTCAACCCTGAGGTAATATTTTTGTGATGATCCTTTCAAATATTTTATGCATATACGTACATAAATAGTTTACATATCTAGGGCTATAGCGCATATGCTATTGTATTTCAGATGCTTACTTATTCTGCAGTAACTTAAGTATAGTAAACTTGACAAAACTTCAGTGTACAGCTTCATGAATTTTTACGTGGGGAAACTCCCCTGTAAATACCATGTCAAGATACTGCACATTGTCCAGCATGCCAGAAGCTTCCTTTTCGTGCCCTCCTCATGGCCCTTCCCCGCAAGGTGACCACTGTCCTGCCATCTGTCAGTATAGATTACTTTGGTCTGTTCTTGAAGTTAGACTGGATGGTTGGTACTCCTGTGTGTTTGGCTTCTCCCACTCAACGTCGCATCTGCTGAGATTCATCCGTGTTATTATAGGGAGCAGTAGTTCATTCTTTTTCATATCATGGCTGCGGGTACTTAATTTTTTGTTTATTTCTTACTCAGAATTTTTAACAGTAACAGCTACATTCATTATGGCACATACTCTGCTGGGTGCTGTTCTAAACCTTTTCAAATTCATCTTATTTAATCCTCACAATAACCCAGTGAAGTGGGTACTGTTATCATTGTAATAACATATCCATGACTCTTTATCGGGTTGAAGGAGTGCCCGATCATTCCTAGTTTACCCGGTGTTTTCACGTGAATGGATGTTGAATATTCTTTGAGGCTATTCCTCCATACACTCAGGGGGCCATCCGAGTCCGTGAAGCCTGCCGAGACAGCGGGCTGCACTGTGTCCCGGCGCCGAAGCCGACCCACTCCCGGCGTCAGGCCCGTCTGACCACGACGTAGGGCCCTTGCGTGCACGCCGGTGGACTTAACAGGCGAATCTTTCAGATATTGGCTTCTGTGTTTATGAGGCCTGTTGGTCTATAGCTTTTTTTGTGCTGTCTTTGTCTGGTTTTTGTATGAGGGTAACACAGGCCTCATAAAGTGAGTTGGGAAATGTATTTTCTGGCAGATGTTGTATAGAGTTGGCGTTATTTCTTCCTTAAATGTTTGATAGAATTTACCAGTGCTGTCCGCTCCCAGTGTTCACTTACGGTGAAGGTTTCAACGTAATTTGAATTATTTTAGAGAACTCCTCAGGTTATGTAGTTTTCTTGGGTGAGCTCTGGTTGTGTCTGGTAAGAAACTTGTCCATTTTACCTAAGTTATCAAGTGTTAGCATAATGTTCATAGTTTCCCGTATTACAGCATTCATGTCTGTGGGGTCTAGTGATGTCCCCCTCTCCTGTCCCCTTTATTGGCCATTTATGCCATTGTTTTCTTTTTCGTCTTTATCAGCTTGGCTAAAGGTTGATCCTGCTTAAAGGCAACGTCTGTATCAAGAGTCATATAAATTCAAATCTAGTTGGGAATTTAAGGATTATTTATTTAGAGGGAAAAGCTTTTGTCTAAAGATGCTTTTATTTTATTTAGGGAAGAAATCAAAATGGACTTCAGAAACACACACATTCTAGTTTAAGCCCCGTCACTTACCACCTCACACAAACCACTTAACCCCATCTGAGCGCTGAGCTCCTCGTTCGGGAGACGACAGTGACCGCAGTGTGAGGTGGCCGAGATGTTAACGTGCACGCACACCCAAGAGGCACCAGGCCCCGTGCGTGCTTACAGTGGGCAGCCTCTGCCACCGTCACTCACCAAAGTGAGGAGCCGGAGCGGGCAAGAACGCTGCTAAAATCGCTCTTTTGTGGAGTGTTCCCCCGTTTCCGGGGGCAGGTTACTCACTTCTCTGTCCCTGAAGCACTTTGATGTTGTTGCATTTCCCGCATTTGACTGCAGTGTGATCTGGTGTGTCCTTGACCGGATTGTGAACTGTTACACAGCAGGGCTAGGCTTGTGTCATCTTTTCTCCCATGTGCCCATACACAATATATTTATGTGAGCAAAAATATTTCACCCTGACTGGCGTGGCTCAGTTGGTTGGGCATCATCCTGCAAAGCAAAGGGTTGCTGGTTCAATTCCTGGTCAGGGCACATGCCTGGGTTGTGGGTTCAGTCCCCGGTCGGGGAGCATGTTGAGAGGCAACCGATCGATGTTTCTCTCTCACATTGACGTTTCTCTCCCTTTTTTTCTCCCTCCCTTCCCCTCTCTCTAAAAAGTAAATAAATATTTAAAAATATTTCAATAAATGAAGGATAGGGAAGCAATTAGGTAAATAATGGCATATCAAATCAGGGGACTATTGGACAACCAAAGAAAATATTATAAAGGATCTTCTAGCAACGTGAAAAATGTTTTATAAAGTAGAATACATTTTACTTGCCATTTGCATGAATGCATATACACGTATATGTGTGTGTGATATACTTACGTATGGAGACGTGAAGGAAAACTAGAGAGAAACACGATGTGGATGATCAGCTTCCGCTCTGACTCGAACCCTCCACCGTAAACATTTGAGCGGGGAGAGGGGAGTAGGGGGGCGAGTCCCCAGTGACTGGAGTCTGTGCAGGGACTGTCGGAGATCCCGGCACACTCGGCTCCTGAGGTGCCGGGGTGGGGAGGCCCAGGAGCGCTGGCATTCCTGAGCCCCTCCGTCACTGTTTGCAGACGCTGCATCCTCCTTCCTGGAGCCAGCCCTGTGTCTGTGCAGGCCGAGTAGAGGGTTTTTAATTTTTTATTTATTGATTTTTAGAGAGAGAGAGACAGACAGAGTAACAGCAATTTGTTGGTCCACTTATTCATGCATTCATCGGTTGCTTCTTGTATGTGCCCCAACCAGGGATCTAACCCGCAACCTTGGTGTGTCAGGACTGGCCCGGAGTTGGGTTTTAAAGACATAATCAGGACATGATGGTGGTGTGTTTGGGGGAGCCAGAAGGCCATTTACCCCATGAGAAGGTCCTTGTTAAAGATGAGACACAGCTCTGTGGGAAGCACGGATTGTTTATGGGAACAGTTTTTAATTGAAAGAGTTAGTACTTCACCCTTCCTGCCTTTTTCGGAGGTCTGCCCTAAACCTCCCTGTTTCTCCTCCTCTTTCCTGAGGACTTTGGGTGTGCTGTGGGATCGCATGTCACTGTGGGATGTCTGCCCTTGCTTTCCATAGTTCTTGTGTAATGTAAGTTAGAAGTGTTCCTGTGTGTGTGTGTGTGTGTGTGTGTGTGTTCATTCAGAAGGTTCAGTGAAAGATCCAGAAATCAGTATTTAAATATTAATTCAGTGCAGAGCCTCGGGGTTTTCCCCCAGCATTGTCACCCATCAACCAGTTCAGCTGAACGAACATTAATGTGGTGGGCTTGTGTCCCAGGCCCCTGGGATGGCAGGTACCCTCTGTGTTATTCAGTGAACCCAGATCAGCCAGCCTTCCGCTGGCGCATCTGCTACGACAGGGGCCTGGCCTCACAGCAGCACATTTCCTTTCGGCCCCGTCGTGTGAGGGAGTTCTTCCTGCAGCAGAGTGTACACGGCGCTGCCCTCTGTGACCAGGCCCTGCCGCTTCTGCACTCGGGGCCTCTCCTTTTTCTGTGTGCTGACTACTCGAAGAAGGGGTCAGCTGCCTCTGAATCTCCTTTTCCTGAGAGCAGTAAACCTTTTCAGTTCCTTTAGTGTTTCATGTTTTAGGGACTGCTCCATCCTGGGGACATTTTCCGATTGTGTTCCAGTTTGCCTTTGATGCTGAGTGCAGCCCACCTGTGCCTCTGTCAATGAGCCCTTACCCTGACCAGTATGGCTCAGCTGGTTGGGTGTCATCCTGCAAAACGAAAGGTTGTGGGTTCGATTACTGGTCAAAGCACATGCCTGGGTGTGGGTTCAGCCCCTGGTCAGGGTGCCTGCAAAAGGCAACTGATGGATGTTTCTCTCCCTCTCTTTCTCCCCTACTCCCCTCTCTAAACATAAGTAAATAAAATCTTTAGAAAATAAAAATATATTAATGAGCCCTTAGTGCACATTCCCTTTGGGAGGCATCGGCCCATCCCATTCTCGTTTCTGTGAAAGGGGGAGTGCACCACCGTCTGTGCCACAGGCTTGCTGCACGGACCTTGACATGAACTGTAGCACGCCCTGCCGATGTGAATGTGTTGGGGGGGGGGGTGGCAAGGGGATCTGGTCGCTCTCCAGGGATTCTTGTCAGTGTTGCCCCTTATTCCTGCTGATGCCCTAGAGGCAGAAGCAGCCTTCAGAACTGGTCTGCCCAGCACCAGAGTAAACTAAGGCAAGTCCTCAGCTTTGTGTTTCTCGTCCGTATTTGTATTCAAAATGAATTGAGGCAAAGGAGTGAGGATTGACCTGTATTAACTTGTGTTAGAAAAACCCAGTTCTCCCTCCCAAGTCTCTCCTTTATTCTCTACCACACTCACAGCCCTTCATTCTCTGTGACGCCAGCTGGGAATTCCACAGTTCAACTCAGTTCTGACGTTATCTACCTGGAGATGGCATCAGATCCCACAGGTTAAGAGCTGAGTCCCACAAAGCTGCCTCCACGTCAGATGCCAATCACAACCCCAGGATGGCACCTGTGCTTCTCACCGATGGGTTCTAACTGGGAGTCCAATGGCCTCCTCTTCTGGTTCAGTTAATTTGCTGGAGCAGCTCCCAGAACTCAGAGAACAGTTACTTACATTGACCGGTTTGTTGGAGGATGTGGTAAAGGATGCCGATGAACAGCCAGACGTAGGGCAAATCCTGGGAGGGTCTTGAGTGCAGGAGCTTCTGTCCCTGTGGAGTTGGTGTGTGTCACCTTCTAGTATGTGGGTATGTCCACCAACCTGAAAGGTCTCCAAACCCTGCAGTCTTGGGGCTTCGTGGCGGCTTCAGTACGCAGGCATCATCAATGGTTAGCTCTGTTCCAGCCCCTCTCCCCTCTCTGTAGAAGGGGGTGAGGCTGAAAATCCCAAGCTTCTAATCATGGCTTGGTCTTTCTGGTGACCAGTCCCCACCCAGGAGCCTGCCCAGATTCACCTCTTTAGACCAAAAGCTACTCCTGTCACTCAGGAAATTCTGAGGGAGTTCTGTGTCAGGAACAGGACACAGAGAGCAGTATATTTGTGTATATTTACATATATATAAATTATTTTTCTATTATCTCACAGAACTCATGTGAAGTTATCTTGTACCCACAAATTTCCCTGTGCTAACTTTTAGTAGTGTTACTAAGTTATGCCCACAAAAGGCCCTGGAGTACTTTGCCAGAGGCTTAGGGGAGCTGTGGGTTCACCTGACGTGGTGCTCAGGTGAGGTGGCCGAGGCCCCAGAGAGGCTGGTTGGAACCAGCCTGCATGGCTCTCACGACCAGCTGCAGTTCCAGTGGTCAGCCCCCACGGGGCTTTGTCAGCTTGGTTTGTGCTGAGTGATGCTGGCTGTCCGTCTGCTTCTTGCCAAGTCATGCTTTCACAGATCCAGCTGTCCTGGCCACCTCCCTCTTTCACAATACCGGTCATGTGTCTCCAGCTCACACTCGTAAGCCCTGTTATATAGGGGAAAGGTTGTCAGCTGAGGGCCTTTGAGCATCGGCTGTAGAACGCTGGCCTGAGTTCGTTCTGATCTAGACTGCCTTGGTCAAGGTTCTGTGAGTGTATTGATATGACATGGTGCCAGCACCATCGTATAGGTGTGTAGTTCTTTCTGATGATGTCACACCCTCATCCTGCTGTCACCAGCTGCCCAGGGCCCAAAGACCTTAGACACATAGAGGGCCCCTGGGCCCTTTGCACTCTGGTCTCAGCCTCATTTAAAACAGTTCCCTCTTACTCACCACCCTCATGCCCACACATACAAATATACCTCATCATACCACACTTGAGTTACAGCAGATTCTGTAGCTACCAGTCTTTCATGGTTTAAAACCTTTGATACACGCTGTTTGTGTCTGGAATTTCTCTCACCTCCTTTGTATGACTGGTGGACCCTCTTCCTTTTTCATGGCCCAGCTCAGATGCTGATGCAACTTCGCTGACTGTTTTGGACCACCTTGCCTTTTTTGTCCCCAGAGCTCTGTTTCCCCCCACGAGGCTCCCTGTGACATTGTAACTGCTGGGCTGTGCCTGTGGGTTGGCACTGTCCACCCCCCACCAGTGTGGTGGCAGAGAAGGCCTGATAAAAGAGAGGATTTAAATAAGATTCAGAGTATTATAATACCCAAAATGTGCAGGGTATTGTAAATAAAAAATCACTCACCGTAGTACGAACTAGGAAAATTGCAACTTGCGTGCAAAAAGACAATCAACACGTTCCAATATTGAGATGACGCAGACGCTGGAACCAGACAAGGTATAAAGAAGAGCCAAACAGACATCTTAGAACTAAAAAATGTGATTTGGAGGGAAAAACCCCCTCAGTGGACGGCTCCACAAAAGGATGGAGAAGACAGAGGAACTCATCAGTGAACTTGAAGACAGAACAGTAGAAATGAACCGATCTGAACAGCAGAGAAACTAGACCAGTGAAACTGAACGGAGCCCAAGAGACTTGTGGGACTAATAAAACACGCTCCTGTCGTCATAGTCCCAGAAGGAGAGGGAAAAGAGGGTGGGGCTGACAAAGGATTTGAAAAACAAATGGCTGGAAAGTCCTCAAATCTACAAATTCAAGAAGCTGACAGAATTCTAAACAGGATAAACCCAAACAAATTGACAGCGGCCACATCTCAGTTTGAGTGATAAACTTTGTGGACACTATCAGGGGTGTCCAGCTCATGGCCCAACACAAAATCATACATATACTTAGAACCTTTTTTTTTTTTTTTTTTTGTTCATCAGTTTTCGTTAGTGCTCATGTATTTAATGTGTGGCCCGAGACAACTCTTCTTCTGGTGTGGCCCGAGACCCAAAAGGTCCAACACCGCCACTCTCGCTAGGGAGGGAGGAGTCGGTTCCAGTTGCTCTTTTGAGCGCAGCTCTGTAGCAGGCTTCCTTGAGGGAGGAACTTCTCCCTGAGGATCTCTCAGTCTTCGGAGGGTGAGCCCTTAGGCAAGAGCAGTCTTTGTTTTCTTCAGGGTTTTCCCTCACCTTGGAGCCATTAAACCTTGGCAGAGGTGCGTGAACCTGAGCAGACCCCATCCCGCTGAAGTCGAGGGATGGGTGCCAGGCCTTCAGCTTCTGGGCTTCCCCCAGGTGCCTGCGAGGGCGATTTGCATGCCGACAGGGCTAGCTGCTTGCTCACTTCCTTCCCTCTTGTTGCATCAGGTGATGGGCTCACTCTGATGTCAGTGCTGGGTTGGTTGATTAGTCTCATTTACTGACCAGAAGTCATGTATAGTAAACGGAAATTGCAAATATATCCTGGGAGATAATTTTGCACTCCAGTATTGTAAACAGTTGGATGGGTAAAGGGCCCTTCTGTTCTTGCCTCATTTGTTCTTTCGGAACCTGGCTAAGATCCCTCCAGTGCCCCTGGCCTGAGAGGCCAGGGATTCGCCCACCTGCTCTGCAGTGTGGTGCACTGCCTGCTTGCCGACTGGGGCCAGGGTTCAGAGCCACTGACCTCGGCCCACACCATTAGTGGGAATTGGCTAGATGTTGAAATTCACGAGGAATAGGATCTGTCTGTGTATGCCCCTTTCTGTTATGTACGTTGTCTTTTATAATCATGATAAAAACTTATGTATAGACCTAATTTGTAATAAAAGATCAAGCCAGATCTGTTCTGCTTGGGGTGGGTTTTTGACATACCCACTTTCTGTGCCTAATTTGACAGATGGGGAAATCAAAGCCTACCGCCAGTAAGGGATTTGCCCAGAGGCCCAACCAGCCGGTGGCAGAACTGTGGCAATACTCCAGTCTAGTTAAGGAGTTACTCTTTCTATCTTCTCATATCCATTTCCTCCTCCACTCCTCTTCTTCCTCATCCACTCCTCCTCTTTTTCTGTTGCTGACAAACGTTGCGTTTGGCCTGTGTGCTCTGCACATGGAAAGAAGAAATGACTCACAGGGCAGAAAGATTACACAGGTCTCCCAAAGTCACCTTGGATTACCTGTGGGCACCTCAGTCTTGTGGTCACCCTGCCATACCTGGAATGGAGGGATACTTGTCAGGCAGGATGTCAAAATTTTCCCATCAAAATATGTCACACAGCAGAGGAGAGTGGCTTTACATCATAGAGTCTTTGTCCCCAGACCGCCGAGGCACCACGCCAACCTTCTGCAGGTGTCTGATTCTCCAGCGCAGTGGAGGTCCGTCTCAGTGGGAGTCCCTCTGTGTTCACATTAGTACCGTCTCGGGGTAGTTCAGTGTCAGTGTTAGATCCTGCATTTCTTCTGATGACTTTGTGTCTTTGCAAAGCTGGGTTTTTGGTGATTGTTTAGACCTGACTGCTTCCCGTATGTAACTGTCAGGTATTGCTTTGGGCCTAGAATCCACAGAAATTTTCCTGAGATACCAGCATCTCCATGAACTGTGAGAGTTTGGGCCTCCATCCTGTTGCCAAATGGGCACACTACCAGACTAAATTTCATTTCAATCTACAAACTTAAGGTTACTGATTGATGCAAATTTTACATCCTGTGTCATAACATATTTGTTGAGCACTGGATTATGTGCCAAGGAATTTGCCAGGAAAGTGTGACCCATGGAAGTGACAGTCCATCTAAGGGCTGAAGACTGAGTAGCAATCAGCCAGAGGAAGAGCATCGCAGGCACATGTGACGGCCCTGGGGCAGGGGTGCAGAGGTGCGGGCAGGAGAGGGGTGGGTGTTTGTGTGTGCTTCCATGTGAAAAGGGTGGTGTGTGGCCATAATCGTGGTTAGCAGCTGGCTCACAGCTTCAGGCCCTAGGCTCACTGGTATGTGTTCTGTGCAGCTCTGTGTCCTAGTGCGGGAAGTGTGGGGTCAAGATTGTCCTTGTCAGGTCAACTTCCTTCTTGCCAGCCTGCCAGCCATTCCTTCCCACAGGCTGCCAGATTCAGAAGTGCCCGAGAGCCTCAAGAGCTCGCAACAGAGCAGGGGAGAGACCGGTGTGCAATGGGTCTTCCTCCACAGATGGGCACTGAGCCCGCCCTCCCCTGGGAAGCTGGGACCCCGCACCCCTTCCTGGTTTTACCACTCGGGTAACCCGCTTACCCGTTCAGGCCCCCTGATTCTTCATTGCGACGGGCCTCAGATGATCGCCAGGGCTCTTCCACCACTCCTCTATGGCGCTGCCTGTCAGAACTTTCACACCCCAGAGTCCGAGCTGCTGGGGACGCTCAGTTCTGTGGAGACCCCAGGTCTGAGTGCCGACAGTGCCCAGTGTGCCTGTGGGGGCTTCGGGGCCTGAGCCCCACCCCCACCCGCCTCGGGGAGGCGGTCGTGCTTCCAGTGGGAGTGCGTGGTTCACACGGTGGTGCAGGAATCTGTGGTGTCCTGACTCTGAACTCACACAGAGAGGCCTGAGGTGCTGCAGAAGCAGGAAGTGCAGGTACCGGGGCAAGAGCGAAGAAGAGTGGACGTAGCCTCACCAACTGTGTTTTGGCGATGTGTCTGAATTGTGCTTTTCAGGTGCTAAAGCCACTCCGTGATCCGCATGCCATGCTTCACCCACCCGGCCAGGGCACACTCCAGAGCTGTGTGTGTTTGTTGTACAGGCTGGCCCTAGGTGCTCGTTGTCTGCCAGGCCGTGGACAAAGCAAAGCCCCTGCCGTTGTCGGCCAGCCCTGGTCAGGGAGATGGCCCGTGGGGAGAGATGTGTAATGTCAGGTAGTGGTCAGCCCTGGGAGGGGCCCAGGGAAGGGAGAGTGAGCCGATGTGATAGCGAGGCCAAGTCTCTCTGAGTGGCGATGGCCCAGCGGAGAACTGAATGAAGTGAGGGAGAGAGCCCTGGGCAACATGCTAACAAGTGCAAAGACCCTGAGGCACAGTGAAGGCTTGGGGGCTTGGGGAGTAGCAAGGAGGTCGGTGTGAATGGTGAAGTGTGAGGCAGGGCAGAGCAGTGAGGAGTGTGGTGGGGGTGGTGTCCAGGGGCCAGATCATAGGGGGCTTAGAGGCCAGGTAAGGACTTCAGATGTTGTACTAAGTATGAAGCCATTTAAGGGTTTTACAGGAGGTGATGTGATCTGACTCACTTTTCAAAGGCTCCCTCTCACCACCAGGTGGAGAAGGGCCCATTAGGGTCTGGGGGGCTGGAACCACACATCATTAAAAGCGTGGGGTTGTGCCAGTGTGCCGTCTCCCTGGCCCTGCAGCGCACCTGAAACCTTTCATCAGTTAGAAACCTGCCGGAAATGAGCTTTCTTTTCTGAGTTGTGCCGTCAACTTGCATATTTGTCAACAGTTGTTTACCTTTGTGGGCATTAGTTCCCGTTCTGTGAAGAAAATGGGGTTGGTGACCTGAGGAGGGAGGGCAGTGGGGCAGGAAGCAGACGCCCACTGGCTGCTGCGTTGTGAGGGCTGCTGGCCGGGGCTCCCGTGTCCGTACCTCGGCCCTGACCGGAACCCCAGCTGGCTCGGCAGTGCTCTCTGCATGTCGTCTGCCGCCCCTCGACGGCGGGGCCCTTCCAGAACCCATCCCAGCAGGCCCTCTCCCTCCACGGTTTTGTGAGCATGACAGATGACGTGACAAGGCTGGCTAGGAAGACGTGGCTAACACTGAATAAATGTTGTGTGTTTATAAGTTCATACTTCAATACAAACAGTACTCTCCGCAGGCACTGGAGTTGAGTTTGTCCTTTAGTGCAAGATATCTAAAGAGACCGATCGAGTTTACCCCAGGAAGTCAGACATCGGAAAGAATGCAGTGGGAGTGCCCCTTCTGAATGGCCCACACCCAGCAGGTTGCCGGAAGGTAGGGCCGATGCCAGGAGCCCCCAGATGCTCGGCTGTTCTGGTTACTCAGGGCTGGCCCCGTGGTTTCCCGGAGGCAGTGACAGCTAGCAGAAGTCTGATATGAAGCAATTTCCTGTTGCCTGGGTTGCTAAGCTATGACGGCATTCCTGGCTAAGTCTGGGAGCCGTGGCTATGGGGAAAGCAACCCGGTTGGTAAAGCAGGGATTGCGGAATCGAAGGATGTGATTCCAGAGCTGAGCCCAGCCTCATTGTTAGGTGGCAGGAGTAGGCTGCTGAGGTTTCAGGCACTCTTAACTTTGGCCTTTGTTCACTCACATCACATCTCCCTGCATGCCAGCTTTCAGTGGTAGAAGGACCAGCTGAGCATCTTTCAAGGGAACTAACTAGGTTGATGTGCAGGGGAGTCCCCAAGACGACCCTCTGGTTCAGTGATTCCCCACGACTCAGAACTTACAAAAGCTGTTTTACATCTGATTATGGTTTATTATGGCAGGAGGGTACAGACTAAAATCAGCCAAGGGAAAGGCTTCATAAGGCGGGGTGCGGGAGAAACCAGATCTGTCTTTTAGCTTCTAGTTGTCCTTTCTCAGGGGAGTAGCCCAGACAGCACTGAACTCTCCCAGAGGTCCTGCGAGGCAGTCAGATGCCATATCGCCGGCCAGGGAAGCTCTCTTGAGCCATGGTGTCCTGGGGTTTTTTTTGGAGTCTTGTAGGCATGGAGCACCTGTGCCTCTAAGCTTGCTTACTCTTATCTCCAGCACCCCAGAGGCGAAACAGAAAAGATGTGGTTCAGAGTCCCTGGTGTTCGCCCTAAGTGACGTTGGTAACATAAATTATATGTGTATACAGAGACACACTCTTACCAGGCAACGCACTCCAAGGGCTCAGAGGTTATTCTGCAGGAGCCGGCAGCGCCCACCTGGTGCTTAGCTTGTTGTCGCAGCCCGTGAGGCGCAGGCTGAAGCTTTTGGGGATCTCCCCAGCAGGCCCTGGGGGGCCCTGCTCCTCCCTGCTGAAGTTTGTTATTTCTCTCTCCCCACAGTTTGTGATCAACATGGGGGACTCCAACGTGGATACCAGCGCCACCGGGTCCGAGGCTGTGGCCGAAGAAGTGTCTCTTTTCAGCATGACAGACATGATTCTGTTTTCACTCATTGTGGGTCTCCTGACTTACTGGTTTCTCTTCAGAAAGAAAAAAGACGAAATCCCCGAGTTCACCAGAATTCAACCAGAGTAAGTCACACCGCTCGGGGTCTCTCTCAGCATTCTAGAGCCCTTGGCTGTTTCTGCCTGGCCAAGCGGCATCCTCCACGCAGGCCTCGGCCAGGAGGGAGCCGGCCGAGAGACACACAGGTTCCCTGCAGCCTTTCGGGATGAGCCTTGGCTTTTGCCTTACTGGTAGACTGGGCTTCACATCTTCCTCATGTTTACACACACTTCCGAGTTCCCAGGGTCCTTTTATGCCTGTCTTATCTGAACTTCATCAGGACCACCCAGAGTGAAGGCACCTTTTTACAAATAGAAAACCTGAGGCCCCGGGGATGTCAACACACTGCCCTGCCCGGGGCTGTCTGCACACGGCGGAGCTGGAACAGGCGCCTGCCCCCAGCGGGGGTCCCAGCCTGGAGACAGGTGGGCTCACAGAGGAGCTGTTGGTGCAGGGCCGCAGAGCAAGCCAGTTTTACTCCCTTTGTCATTTTCTTTCCATTCTTCTCATTACTGACAAGGAGAGAGCTGCGGTTCGGTGCTGATACATCCTTGTACCTAACACTTGCGCACTTCTTTTCATAAGTGAAGAGCGCTACCTCCAGCTCAGAGCTTTGGAGGGTGGCTATATAAGAGGAAAACCCTGCTTTTTTCTTCAACTCACAATATTCACAATGAACACTTCTGTGACCAGATGTGGGGTCGTTCTCCCCACACCAAGCAGTTCCCAAACTCTCACACCAGCTGCCTGGAGTTCACATCAGACCCCTCGGGTTCAGGGCTCGGTCCCACATGACTGTCATCCCCTTTGGGTTCCGGTTGCGAGTCCAGTTCGTTGCCTGTGCTTCTGAGGAACCCGCTGTAGATCAGAGGTTCCTGTACTTCCTCCTCAGGTTCGATTAATTTGCTAGAGTGTTCCCAGAACTCAGGGAAACAGTTTACGTACTAGATTACTGGTTTATTATAAGACGATATAACTCAGGAGCAGCAGGTGGAAAAGATGAGCAGGTCAGTGGGTGGGGGACGGGCAGGAGCTTCTGCTCCCCCTTCGGGTGTTGCACTCCCTGGCCCCTTCCCCTCTTCAGCAGCCCCGAGGCTCTCCAAGCCCCAAACCCCATCCCTTTGGGTTTTTATGGAGGCTCCTTTACGTAGGCATGATTAAGTAAATCACTGGACATCAGGGATTAATTCAACCTCCAGTTCCTCTTCCCTCCCCGCAAGGTCAGGGATGGGGCTGAAAGTTCTAACCCTATAATCACAGGGTCAGTTCCCGTGGCTACTAGCGTCATCCTTAGGGCTTTCCAAAGGTCACTTTATTAACAGAAGCCCAGGTATGGTTGAAAGGGGCTTGTTACAAATAACAGAAGGTAGTTTTATCACTCTTAGCACTTAGGAAATTCTAAGGATTTTAGGAGTGTTGTGCCAGAAACAGGATGAAGACCAAATATGTATTTTTTAATCATAAGTTACAGTATCACAGACAGTATCCAGCTTGACTTAACTAATACTGTTTTCTTCTTAGTTTGTTGATTTTTTAACCTTCCATAAAGCTTCCTTTTGTTAAAAAAGGTGACAGTTAAAAATAATATGTGAGATGGTTTTTATTTATTTATTTTTAATTTTTATTTATTTATTTTTAGAGAGGGAAGGGAGGGAGAAAGAGAGAGAGAGAAACATCAATGTGCGGTTGCTGGGGGCCGTGGCCTGCAACCCAGGCATGTGCCCTGACTGGGAATTGAACCTGTGATGCTTTGGTTCACAGACTACGCTCAATCCACTGAGCTACGCCAGCCAGGGCAGAGATGGTTTTTAGATAGGGAAAAAATGACGGTGCACCACTGTCTCCTCAAGATTGAGTTTCATGTCATTCCCGCAACCAGGTCACATTCTTTCAGGCAGGTTTGAGGGGGGGTATCTACCAGGCCAGGCCCGGTGCTGGGGGAGCCCCAGGCACAGCCCTGGAGTGCTCCCCAGGGTCCACAGCAGCAGGTCTCCAGTACAGAGCGGGGGTGCCATGCTTGAGCCGGAACTGCCAGGGTTAGGTGGGTGAGCATTCAGGTTCCTGATCCCTATTCCAGTTTTGGTAACAGTTTTCTCTCCCGGAAACGTTTTAGTCCTTGGACTATAAAGCAGATATTCAGGAAATACAGTTCTTTACAGTAAGTCCTCACTTAATATTGTTGATAGGATAATGAAACCAATTTTACCATAAGCTAATTGATGTAAACAAGAGTTAAGTTCCTAAAGCATCTCATTAACATTAAAACTATGTTGGATGAAACAACATTATTCCAGGGCCTGCTTTACCACTAACGGCATTAGTTTTACATTTTAAAAAACTCAGCATATATTTACCGAGGCCCTACCAAGTCCCTAGCCATGAAGAAAATAGATGAAGTCCCCGTGTTTATCCAGTTCGCAGCCTCATTCTGGGCAGATCCTGGGCAAGACCCTCTGCCTCAGTTTCTTCCTCTGCTGAATGGAGGCAATCACCTCCATCTCACGGGGCTCTTGCAGGTGTTAAGTGAGGTGACGTTTGTGATGGTCACTTAACACTATTCCATGGTAGCAGCCTAGTGACGGTGTCAGAATGTGTTTTGCACTAAGCACCAGCGAGGTGCTGTAAGAATACGGAGGTGGTGTTTACATTAAAGAAATTGAGAAGTCAGGATGTCAAAAAGTACTTCTAACAAATGGTTTTTTGTGTGCATTATCTAATCAGGGCCTCTGCAACAGAACTGAGTGATAGACAGAGTAGGGGGCCTCTTGGCTTCTCAGAGAGGCCCACTGATGAAGGGAGGGCGGAGGGAGAGGGAGACACAGGCTGCCAGGGCTCTAGGAAGAAGGAATCCCGCCTGGTGGAGGCATCAGGAAGGTGTGCTGTGGGAGGTGTTGTTGGGGAGACCCTGGAAGGTGGGGCTGAGAGGGGCTGAGGGGGCGTTGCTGTCAGAGGGCCAGAGGGAGAGCAGCAGGCGAGCTGGAATTCAGCCTGTTCAAACCTGGGCGGATACAGGTGTAGCAAAGCACTTTTGGTGGAAAATGTGTGGCATTCAAGATAAGGGGACCAGTGCGTCCAGCTCCCAGCTTACTGCGGCCCTGCGTTTCCTCATCTCTGAAATGGAGTTGCAGCCTCCACGCCCCCGCCCCGATTGAGGGCGCGGATGTGCCGCGGCTGCACCCCGTCACTGCTCTCGCCTGGCAAGGTGGGCTTGCAGCAGAATTCCTGGACTGTGGGAGCACTTGTGTTGTGTCGCTTCGAGTTGTTTCTTTTTGCCAGGGTACTGAAACTATCGTCCCCTCTTCTTGCTCATAAAATTTTAACCTTGTATGTGTAGTGTTCTACACTGTAGAAATCCTTTTCTCATCCCTCATTATGTTATGCTGAATACTTGCTGTGGCCAGGAGTTTTATGCGTACACTACGCAGGGGCACGT
>PVIA01011037.1:0-47446 GCA_004024845.1 Tonatia bakeri
CATCCCCCTAGCCCAGAGCATGGCCATAGCTATTTAGCATATTCAGGCAACCAGCCCAAGGCTATAGGTATGTTAAATAACCATGCCATGGATTAGCTGCAAAGCTGCCCTGCACGTTCTTGCTCTGTGTGCCCCTTCCCCCAACTCACACCTGTGGTGGGGGGAAGAGGTAAAAAAAAAACATCCTAGAGTCTCTGGACACCTTGAGTTCTGGGCCCCATTTCAAATGTCCATTTGGGGTCCCCCCCTCTTGGCTGCACCCTGTAACACCATTACAAATCCTTCTTTTGGGGTCCCCCTGGCTGCACCCTCCTACACTGGGTATGCGTGGATGGAAACCTGACCCAACAAGAATGGCAAGCACATGCCAGTCTTCCTGGCTGGTTCATGGTCAGCAAGCAGGAAGACCATGAACTTTCAGTGAATGGACTAATGGGCTGCACCAATAGGCCCATGCAGGCTTTGCTGGGTGTAACAGCAACTTTTCCATATTTTTCATAATACATCTAATGAAATATATATACACCTATACATATATTTTCCCCAGCACCATGCTATTCATAAAGCCTCCCTTGAAATTTCAACATTATGACAATGTTGAAGCAACTGTTTTAAAGCCCTCTTAGCCATCATTCTCTTTTCCATCTGTCTTTTGGGATTTTTTAAATGACACTTTTTTTTTATCATTTAGAATTGCTGTCATGGTGCTTGAGAATCCTGATGGACTGGGTAGTTCTCTGCATGGAGAACTTTAATAGGCATCTGAATGCTTTTCTCCAGTCCCCCACCCCATAGCTAAATCAGTTCATCTGTCTCCTTGCTGGAATCTTGGTACAGATCCTGAATATCTATGGCAGTTTAATGTTGGCCACATAGGGGTTCATCGAAGAGGCATCTCAGTGTAAGAAGAACCAGCTGGCTGGTGTTCAAGAAGATCACCGTTATGCCTCTCGCCCAAGCTTGGTGGCCTTTAGAAAATTAATTTTTCTGAGCCTTTGTTTTCATATCTGTGTAAGGGAAGGGTTGAGATGGCTCAGTGGTGGTCAGCATTTTAAATACCCTGCTGGCAGCTCCCTCACCTCTCTTCTTTGACTCTTCCTTCGAGCTTCTTCAGCACAGGGATGTGCCTCACAGGTCCCTTCTGACATCACCCCCCCTGGCTCTTACCATGTCCGGTTCATGTCCATTCTGTAAAGCTCTCAGCCCAAAGTCACCTCTTCAGAGAGGCCCTCCTGGACTGTTCTGAGTCACCCCGCCCCCTGGAGCATGCTGTTTGTGCACATGATGTCTGTCACGTATCTGCTTGTTTTGTGTGTCTTGGTCACGGCTGGGGCTCCTAGGCTTGAAGGGTGCTAAGCACATAGCAAGTGCTCAACACGTATGTGATGACTCAGGAATAACTTGTACTTTTCTCAGAACTGACCTCTCTCCACACACACTGAGCGGTGGCAGAGTTTAACGTCTTCATCATACCAAGTGCAGAGAGAAGGGAGGTTGGGAGAGTGTCATGACCTTTGTATCTTGCTCATTCGATACAAGGGGCCCAGGTCTAGGCCACAGTGGACTCCGGAAGCCAAGCCTGATAGGAGGTGTGGGTGGCTCATCCAGTTTGCCTCCTGGCTGCAGAAAGCACTGGGCCTGGGGAACCCGAGGACGACCTCCGGTTCCCATGTCAGGAGATCCGTTTAAGTGATTCGGAGTTCGCCTCATCAGTATTTGAAGGGAGAGATGCCAGGGCTTCCCGTGTACAAATAAGTTGAGGGCAGGAAGCCACTATTTCTTTGCTTCTTCAAAGAAAGTTGTGCATCCTTAGAAAGTATGCTATGCATAACAAAGTGTGTCAATCAACCAGCAAATCTATCTTGTATATGTAATTGCCTTGTGACATGCTATGATGACAGACTCTGGTTAGAACCTTCCTGAATGTGAAAGCACCCAGGAATGCCCTTTATGGATGGATTTTAGAATGATTAAATAAGATTCTAAACCCAGGTTTAGTGTGAATGTTGGGTTTGTTTAAAATGTTTATCATTCTTAAATGGTGTCACGAAGTTGTCACCTTCTACCTTTCATTTTTCAAATCAACTCCCAAAGGGGTTTGTTAACCTGTCAAAAAATTGGCTCCAGAAATGTAATCCTCTGGTGGCAGTCTCCTATGGTCATGTGGTTTAGGCATTAGGGCAGAAATCATAGACCCTCTAGTCTGAGATAAGAGACTAGCATCTTTCTCTACGTTTTAAAAAAAAATCCAAACAAGTTCTCTTTAGCAAAAGAGAAATGAGTCCTCTTTAGTAAAATAAAAACAAAAGCAAAAACAAAGAAAAGAAACTTAGCAAACCTTACAAAGTTCAGACTTCAGAGCAAATCATCTCATAAAAGCAAGTTTTTTATTTTTTAAGGAAAAAGAAAACTAACATACAATTAGATGCCCTTGATTGCTACTGCTTGGTGTGCGTTATTAGCAGCAACTGCAGCCTTGTTTTTCTGGCAAGATCACGAGCTCCGATCAGCCAGAACCCGGAGGCTTACAGCTGCGGCAAGGGCTCGCCTGGTCTTGCTCTCCTCTGCAGGACACAAGGGCAAAGGAAAGGAAGACACTATGCACCCTCAGAAACGCACGACAAACTAAGAGAAACAATCGCAACTCATGGCCTAGACAAATGGCTAATTAGGAAACAGAGAAAGGCCCACTGTTTAGAAAGCCTTCGCTCCTCCCACATTTTCCCCTCTTTCTCTCACTACCACCACCGCCACACTTCTAACACCAGATGTGTGGGGTTTTCGCCCACACCAAGCAGTTCTGTGACCCCAGCTGGGTGTCCTACAATTTAACTCAATTCTGACACTGCCTGAAGGTTGAGGCAGATCCTGCAGGTTGAGGGCTCAGTCCCACAAGACCACAACCCCTCTTCAGATGCCAATTGGAAGTGCAGGTTGTCACCTGTGCTTCCAACTGATTGGCTATAAATCAGAGGTTCCCATGATACCTTCTTTGGGTTCAACTAATTATCTAGAGTGGCTCTATAACTCAGAAAAACAGTTTACTTACTGTTCACCAGTTTGTTATGAAAGGGTGTGATAAGGGTACTCAGGAATATCCAGATGGAAGAGATGAGTAGAGCAAGGTGTGGGGGAAGGGGTGGAGCTTCCATGACCTGTCCAGGTGGGTCACTCCCCAGCACCTCCACATGTTCACCAACCAGGAAGCTCTCAGGACCCCAAACCTGTGGGATTTTTATGGCTTATATAATAAACAAGGCTTCCGCACACAGGCATGGTCCCTTACCAACTTTTTTACAAGCCCTTCCCCCCTCTCTGGAATATGGGGAGTGGGGTTGAAAACTCCAAGCTTCCAATGATAGCCTGGCCTTTCTGGTGACCACCCCCCACCCAGGAGCCCACTTGGAATCACCTCATTAGGACAAAAGACACTTTTATCACCCAGGCAATTTCAAGGGATTTAGGAATTCGCTGTCTGGAAGCAGAATCAAAAACCAAATATTAGAACACAAGATGCTCCTAGTGTTTTAATACTTAGGAAATTTCAAAGGTTGTAGGAGCTCAGTGTCAGGAACTGGGGGGCAAAGACCAACGTGTTTTCTATTATTTCACACTCACCATCAAAAGACAAATGGCAAAGGATGTGGACAGATAGAATGAGAGATACAAATGGAAACATACAACCTATGAAAAGATGATTCACTTACTCATAAAAGGAGAAATATAAGTTAAAACTACTCAGAATATCATTATTTACCCACTAGATTGGCAATCACCCCAAATTTAGATATTGTTGGGGTTATAGGAAAGCAAGTACTTTCACGTGTACCCGAAAGCAGTGCAAATGTGCACAACTCTGCAAAGGGTAACTTGAAGCAGCTGTGAACGTTAGAAATGCATGTGTCCTTTGAGCTGGGGCTTCTACTTCTAGGCATTTATTCAACATTTTTGCTCAGGAGGGAAATGATGTATGGGGGCCCCCCAAAAAAATAGAATTATCTTTGGGACAGGGGACCCCTTGTAGTACAGGCTTCCCCCACTAGGTGAGTGTTCTAGGGACCCATCTGTATCAGTGTGCCAGCTGGTGTTGTTGTGAGAGGCTATGTTTGGTTTAACTGAATTTTTTGGGGGGAGATTCTTTCAACGTGTTTGCTCATGTCATGGTGGGTGATTTGAGCCCCTGCCTACACCACATTGAGTGTTCAGCAGTTTTTGACCAAAAACAGCATGACCCTCTGCCCCACTCTCCCTACTCACCCCATCTCACCCTGAGCAAGTTTTTTTTGTTTCCCCAGATGAAAATAGTCTTCAAAGGGTAACATTTTGCCAATGTGGAAGAGGTGAAACAAAAAACCACAGGAGCACTAAAAGGTATCAAAACTGATGAGTTCAAAAACATCTTGATGAGTATAGGCATCAAATGGAGAGTACTTTGAAAGTGACTGAAATTTAAAGATGTGAAAATAAATACACAAATTTTAATAAATAAGTTCCATCTTTGGGGTCCCTCCTCATACATACAAGGTGATTCTATGAATCACTGTTTATAACTGTAGAAGATCAGAAACAACCTTAATGTTCATCAGGAGGAGGTTGTTAAAGTTTTATTTATCTACACAATGAAGTTCTTCATGTATATTTATGGGAAAATTGCTAAGATGTATTAAGTGAAAAAAGTGAGATTCAGAAAGTGTACAATATGCTACCATTTGTGTAAAAAAAAGATTACAAACCTACATGATGTATGCACTGGACGTAGGCAGCTAAGTATTTGTACGTGGGTGAAGGTGGTCGAAAGGTACAAACGTCAGTTATGAAACACATGGGTTTGGGGTGTAATGTATGACATGATGGCCATAGTTAATACTGCATTGCATGTTTTCATATTGTTAATAAAGTACATCTTATATGTTCTCATCACAAGAAAAAAATTGTAACTGTGTGTGGTGACAGACTGGCCTGTAGGGGTGATCATTTCACAACATATGTATGAAAAATCACATCAGCATGTTATATACCTGAAACTAATATGCTATATGTCAATAAAAATCACTCCTCTGAGTTTGGTATGTTATTGACCCCATCATACAGAGGGAAACAGTGAGCCTCAGGGAGGTACAGCTACTTGCCCACGGTCACCTCGTTCTGTCAGATGCCTAAACCCATGTTCTTAACTATTTATACTGCATTACAAGTCACATCACACCTCTGAGACTCAGTGTATTCAATTTATTCAACTGTTGCGGATTCATCTCATTGAACTGGTGCAATTATGTGAAGTTTCGTTTGCAAGAGATGAACTTGGTGCTCAGTATACAGTAGGTACTCAATAACTGCTTCTTTCTCAAATTACTAAGATTCTAGAATGATGAGCTAGGCTTCCTGAGCTGATGAGGACCTTATCTCTAAATCCTGGCTGAAATGGTTTGGAATGTGGTGGTATGTTTTTGAAGATAAACAGATTTTTTAAAAAATATAAAAAGTAATATACACTCATAAGAAAGCCCAGGGTAGTATAAAGCCCAGGAAAGGTAGGGCAATAGTTCAGTTTTGATGCCCGAGAGAGCTTTCTCTCTCTTACGCTATCTGCCACTCTGTGTCTTGGTGACTCGCAGCCGATTACTTAACCTTGCTGTTGTGTTCTCTTTACATAATGAGGGTCGTAGTCTCACTTCGCATGACTGCCACGCGGATCCAGTGGGATCGTGTAGGGAAGGCACGATTCACGATGTCCGACCTGAAACAGGCACTCAGTGAGGGCACCCCCCTCTGCGGGTATGGCTGCCGGCCCTCTCGCCGCTGCTGCCCGCGCTGGCGCCTGTTTCCTCCACTGCAGGTGTCGGTGTCTGTGCTTTCTCGCTTCGCCTCTGCCTCTGGCCACCGAGGGACCCTCTTGCGTCATCTCTGTACCTTTCCTGCGGAGTGCAGTGTGTACCTCGTGCTAGGCACCCGAAAGGGATATATTGAAATCAATTAGCTATAAGACGAATATAAAAATAACTTTTATAATATATAGTACCCAAACGTGGTCACCATAAGAGTGTCATTGGCAACATCCGATTGCACAGCCTCCCCGTTTCACACGGCACTTTGGCGTTCTCCTGGGCTCGATTCCTTACTTCATTGTTCGTTATCAGAGCACATCACGGCTCACCAATGCCCTCCACTTAAGCAAAGCATGTGCTGCTTACCGCATTAGTTCAAATGTTCCCGAGAAATGTAGCTATGTGCTACGTCTTTGATGAATTTGACCTATAATTTGATTATATAGGAAAACATCGCTGCAGGGTTCCTGCAGAGAGACAGGAAAGAGCGCCGGAGACGAGGAACAGAACCGGCTGGCGGTGCGGAACTCAGCGGGGCGTGGGGAGGGCGGTGGTGTTGCTAATAAAAAAAAAGAAAGAAAGAGAAAGAAGATTTTCATCTAAAATGAGAAAATCGAAGAGAGAAAAACAGCTGCATTTATACAGGATGGTGTGATTTGCTTCCACTGATGGGCATAATGGGGAAAAAATCACCTGAACCTCGGGGTTAAAATTGGGTCGAATTGAAAAGAAATGTGGCAGCTCTGGATTGGCGGGAAATGGCGTTAGGCACGTGAGGAAAATGGTCATACTTTAGGGTGAGTGATTGCTCCGAGACCCAGAGGGCCTGGAGTAGATATTCATTCAACCCCCCTGGTCGGCGGCCCTATTACAGTTCACAGAGACCTCGCTGGGGTCTGACCTGCTGTGTGGTGGCAATCAGTGGAAGGAAGCCGGTGCCAGTGCATCTGTGCTGGACTTTCTCAATCCCAGGCACCCGGCAGATCACTGTAATTGAAACCCCAATGTACCTGCACTTCCACACTGTCGCTCCACCTGTCATCATTACCTGCTCGGCAAATGGTGCTGCGATTCCTCAAGCCAGGATAAAAACCGAAGCACCAACCCTCATGCTCCCTCTTCTCTCCACTTTCTTATCCGTCCGTCAGCAAAGTGCTGCCAACTTTACCTCCTAAATGTGTGTCTCTGCTCCGAATGCCTTTCTCCTTTGTCACTCCCAGCCCACTAGTCCAAGCCTTCATCTTCCTTAAGACATCCATCCTAATTGATCTCTCTGCTTCCCCTGTGACCCAATTTCCTAACAGTAGGCAAAATCTCTTAGAGACGGGAGTCAGATCTTCAGTGGCCCGTATGTAACCATGCCTCCCTCCCCAGCGTAGCCAACCCTACAGTAGGTGTCTCATGTCATTCATCTCAGCCTCCTCCTCCTATTCTCCCTCTGGTCTGACACACTCTAGTCACTGGCCTCTGCTCAGGGTTTTCATTTGGCCACATGTGTTCCATTCATCAGCGGCCATCTAGGTCCTAAGGCTTCTTCACTCAGCCCTGCTTGAGTACGTGTTTATCCCACAGAACTCAAGAAAATCTGGGGACTGAAGGCTGCGCTGAGGACCAAGACAGAAAACTGAAGAATGGATTGAAAGTCTGACACAGAACGGTAGACCCCAGACCCCCGCCCCGGCATCCCCGTCTCTTGCTGCCTCCACCTTAAGACTGGAGGGTGGGCTCAGGCCTTGAGGACACCAGTCGGGAGGAAGTGGAGCCTTGAGGCATCCGGTTTAAATCAGAGGTGTTAAATAAAAGTCCGCAGTCCAGGCTGAATGCTGAGACGTGGTGCCTGTCTCCAGTCCCAGCTCCCTGACCTACTTTTGGTCGTCATCAGCCAGGGGTATTTCATCCCCTATCCGCACCACCAACACGCGGGGATCACAGGCATCTTCTCTGGAGAAGTCAAAGCACTGAAGGAAAAAGTGCTACAGATCTGACACCCCGACCATGCAGTCTCCCTGTGGCGAATCCGGTTGGCCTCCAGGGACCTCAGGAGGCTCCAGCGCAGAGTCCGCACCCTGTTCCAGCGCCTCGCTCTCAGGTGCAAAGTGTCATTCCTTCTTGAAAACTTTCGGAAAGTTGTCAACATGGGAGACGGAGCTAAAAACCAAGGGAGCTCGGAAGAAACAAAGCCCAAAAGACAGGAAAAGAACATTAAAATTTTCATTATTAACACCTTTAAGGATGTAAGGCAAGGTATTGAATCTATGAAAAAGAACAGGATGACATAACAAAGGAGCAATAAGTATTTGATTTTAAAATATAATAACTACAATGAAAAATTAAACAGGAAGATTGGTAGAAGTGTCACGAAAATCTTTTAGACACTGGAACTAAAATATCACAGGTGGTCATTAGGATAGAAGAGATAAGAAAAATTAGAGAACCCGTCTGGGACGTCTGATATCTGGCAAATAGGAATTCCAGAAAGAGTAAGAAGAAGAAAAATTGGGAGGAAATTATCCAATAAATAGTACAGAGAACTTTCTCAAAATAGAAAGACATCACTCTTCAGATCGAGGGCCCTCCTCCCTGAAATCCCCATCACAGTGAAAAAAAGAGACACACAGCAAGACACAGCATCCAGAACTTTTAGAATACCAGTGAACTTGGGAAGAGTTCAAGTTTTTGGGTGCACAAGCAAGTCAATACAGCTTCAGAATGACATTAGAACATACAATGGTAACACAATATGATAGAAGACAGAGCAATATCCCAAATTTCTGAAGGCAAGTTATTTTCAACAAATAATTCTCTTTTAAGTCATCTGCTAATCAAGCCTGAGTGTGAACTAAAGCCATTTTTCAGATGGAAAAGGATTAAATTTTTTTTTAATTTCCCACATACTCATTCTTTTGAAGCTAATGGAAGATGTATTTTGGCAAAAAGGGGAGTAAACCAGGAAATAGGAAAACATGGGGGGCAGGGTCAGGGAATCCAACAGGGAGACAGGGAAAGAAATTCCAGATCACAGCTGCAGAGCAGTCTTGGAAGGTCAGCCAGTCCATGCTCAAGTCTCTAGCCCCTGCCCCCGGAGTGAGCAATACATGGTGGCGGGCTCGTCATTCAGGACCAGGGGAGGAAGCACCCAAAGGCTTACAGGGAACAGTGTCTTGAGCTGATACAGCTGGGATGGGATTGGGGCCTGTTCCCAACAGCCAGTGTGGAAAACTTCCTCATTCCCAAGGCATTCCTAAGTAAGAGTTTCTGTCAACAGTGGGGAAAAACTCATCCCACTGGCCACTCAGTTAAAAATGGTCAGGTATGGGAAGAGGATAGAAAACATGACCCATAATTAAGAGAATCAGCAATTGATTGAAATGAATCCATAAATAACGCAGATGATAGAATGAGCAGACAAAATGTCAAACGTTATTTTACCTGTATTCCATATGTTTTAGAAGTGAGAGAAAAGATTGAACGTGAGAGGTGACATAGAAGAGATCTTAAAGAGACTCAAATTAACATTCTAGAGGTGGGAGCAATACTGCCGGGATGGGATTAACAGCAGATTAGACGCTGCTCGAACGTTGCACATACTGCCTGGATTAGGTAACGGCCATGATGTATTTTTTAAATCCCAGAGAAAGCAGTTCTTCCATCTCAGTTCTCATTTATAACCAACACTGGCCTTTCCTATTGACAGTACCTGTGAGTTAATTAAGAAATAATTTGGCATTGATGTTAAGAAACCTGGCACATTCTTCATCAAAATAGATTCTTTTCAGGCCAGAGGGATAAATGCTTCCTGTTTAATGATACTAAGTGGTTGGCTCATTAGCTTGTCATGAATAAATCTCCTTTTCCAAATATATGCATGCCATGTTTTTAACCTTTTGTGCTGCAGGTAAGAACGTCTAGTAGGAAAGAGGATTTACAGGTCTGGTTTGCAATAATATTCACTAGATATTTATGGAATATGTTTTGAGTTCCAGTCAGGGTGTGAGGTGCTGGGGACCCACTGGTGAGCAAGACACAGCACCTGTGTCTAATGATGCTCAAAATCCAATGGCAGGAGACGGACAAGGAAATGTGCTGTTATGACCCAGGGGGATAATGTTATGACGGCAAAGCAGAGGCTCTGATGAGAGTGTATAGGAAGGCATCTGCTCAGACTCGGAAGCCAGAGAGGACTTGCTGAAAGAAACGAGGTCTCCTGTGGGACCTGAAACAAGGAAAACAAGGGTTCACACCTTAGAGAACTGGAGAAAGATGATTCCAGGGAGAGGGACCAGGCACAGGCTCAGAGTCAGGAAAACGCAAAGCATCTTTGGGAAATGCTGGCAACACAGTGTGGTTGGAAAGTTTGACAGGTGGACTTGGTGAGAGCTGAGTCTAGGGAGGTTTAGTTTAGATATTGTTCTGAGGGAAAGGAAAGGAATTGAGGGGATCAGAATGTGATCATTTTACTTTTTAAAGTGTTGACTCTAGATATAGTGTCAGGATTGAGGAGTGGGTGTCACTATGATCCAGGAGAGATGAAATGTTAACCTGAACTTGGACAAAGACCTCAAGTACAGAGACAAATGGACATTTTCAAGGGAAATTTAGGAGCTAGATTCAGCAGAATGCGGTGAATGATGATTGCTGGAGGCCAAGGGAGAGGGAAGCATCTTAGGTCATTCCTGGCTTGAGCGGCTGTAAGCCCCCATCCCTAGGTCAACCTAACCAGCTTTCTTCCCTGAGTGCCCACCTGACTCCTGGCTACTACAGTGCACAGTCCCCCAGTGCCAGCTGGGACCACTGTGTGTTGGAATTCGTGTTCTTAGACCTGACCTGGGTGTTCAATGTTGCCTGGCAACTCCTGTGCATTTCTTAAGTCCGCTCTCTTTCCCATTCCCTGCAGTGTTTCAGACCTCTCCACTCTCCTGAAAGCTCCCTCCCAATCACCAATTCCTTCTCAGTTCACAGACTTGCCTCCCGTTTCCCTAAAAACAATGAAAGCCACTCGAGTTGATGTTCCTTACCTCCTTGCCCCTGTGTGCTAATTTATCCTCACAGCTTTACCTTCAGGAAAATTTCCCACGCTCCGTTGCAAGGATGTATCCTCAGCCTATGCACTATTTCCTCCTTTCTTACCCACTCAGTCACCCTGCTCTATAGCGCCTTTAATTATCTCCTCTCTTCAACTTTCTTTTTCTTTTCTCCTCGTTCCCTTCTTGTCTCCTTCCCAAGCCTCCGCCATCTTGATGCTTCCTGGCTGCTACATAGGTCTCTTGCTGTTGAACTTTGCCGGAAGACTGGCCACCCTCTCTCTCACCACTCCTGACTGCCCCATAGACGCCTCAGCCTTCTAAGACCACTTGTGCCCCTTCGTGGGTTAAACACAATGGTTTACGCACAGGCTTGATTGGGATCCTAGAGCTACCACTCAGTCACATGGTGACTTGGTCATGCTCAAGTTTGTCAATTGCAAACTAGAGACAATATTAATTATGTCCCTGAGTTGTTGAGTAGATTCGATGAGCTGATGCATCTGAGCTCCCTGGCACTTGGAACCTACTGACAGCCATTTATTACCGGAACTTGGAGATCCTGACTTGCAGTCCAGGGCACGCGTTCCACTCTACCGCTCAGCTGGCCATGTTGAGGTGACCATCAGGTAGCGCCATAGACATAAAGGGCTGGCGGGGCTCAGCTCCAGGGGTGAACTCCTCGCTGTTAGCCTGGTGAGAAGGGTGAGAAGTAGCTGCTGCAGTTGGTTCTCTGCCAACTTCTCTTCCAGACTGAGTCTTCCAGGCACTGATTTAACATATGTGGCTTCTCCTCTTTCATCCTGTCTCTACAGTTGTTTCTATAACTCTTAAATTCTTTTTAAAATTATTATTGATTATGCTATTACAGTTGTCCCAGTTTTTATCCTTTGTCCCCCTCCACCAAGCACCCCCACTCCCTCAAGTGATCCCCACGCCATTGTCCATGGGTCATGCGTACATGTTCTTTGGCTTCTCCATTTCCTGTGCTGGACTTCACACCCCCTTGGCCATTCTGGAACTGCCCATGTGCTCTTCTCAATCCCTCACCCCTTTTGCCCATCCCCCCAAATGCCTCTCCGATCTGGCAACCACCAAAATGCTCTCTGTATCTATGATTCTGTTTCTGTTCTGCCTGTTTGTTTTGTTTTTTAGATTCAATCGTTGATAGATATGTATTTGTTGCCATTTTATTGTCCATATTTTTGATCTTCGTCTTTAAAGAAGACCCTTCAACATTTTGTACAATGCTGGTTTAATGGTGATGTATGCCTTTAGCTTTTAGTCAAATCCAGTAACATGGAAGACAAAAAGGAGGAAAAAATGAGGTTCAGGGGAACTTGCCACTCTTTTTCCTGAACCTTTTTTCCTAACACCTGGTCTCTTCCTGGGAAGGTTCTTTGACAAGGTGGGTGCTCCATGAAACAAACGTTTTACACAGAGAAGCCTCCAGCAAGCTCCTGTTTCCAAAGAGAGTTTATGGATGCATAGTCCTAATCCAACAAATCTCTTGATGTAGCAAACGTTTCCTGAAGTCTTATTCCCTTCTACGTATTCTGGAGCTTGCAAACTCAGATATAATGAATGGAGCCATTAGAGTGAACAATCACTCAACAGCATAAGTTATTCTAATGTGCCCATCACTTGAAACTAAACTTCCACCATCTGTTCTATGCTTTAACTGCAAATGCAAAAAAGAACACCATTCTCAGTGGCATCATAAAAAGTTAGATATAAGTGATTTAAATGCATGTTTTGCTTCCGTATTCAGCACAATACAAATCTGAAGGAAGTCTCGTATTGGATTTATTTTTTATGGCAAAATCAAAATGCACAGTAGAAATTTCTCTGTTAAAAAAGAGTGGCTTTTTAGTTGGCATGGGGTATGTTCTACAATGTCATTCATTCATTCATTCATTCATTCATTCATCTTTTCTTCCACAAGTATTTATGGAATGCCACCATGTGGAATGCCTGGCATTGTATTAGAAAGGGGGAACACAGATGTTAACAGTGATACTTGGCAAGACCCTTGGTACCTCCAAAGGAAAACAAAACAAACCATTTTTTCTAAATAAACGTAAAGTCAGATAAAAACCCAAACGTAAATTTCACGTTCTGCTGCAGAATGGTGATATTTTGAAGTGGGAAGAAGTTTGAAATGAGCCAGATCTTGGTTTTAAATTTCCAGTTCCTTCACGATGGGAACTGTCTGAGTCCATTTTATTAGCCGCCATTTGTTTCCACACCTGACTCTGTTTTCTCCTATAGAAAACGGGAACAACAGTATTTTCCTTATGGGATGAAACGGGCTGCACGTGCAGCGTTGCGAGCCCAGGCTGCGGCCCACAGGTGGCTCTGTGTCCTGTTTCTAAGTTGCATTTTTAAGTAGATTTGGGAAGTTACTTTCCGGACATGAAATGATAGGTGCATAGAACATCATAGTAGGAAGGGGTCTAAGAAATGTTCAGCTCTACATTCATGGTTCTTATTTTACAGGCGATCAAATCCAATCCCAGAGAGAACTAGTAACTAGCTCAAGCCTTGCACTTCGTGGTGGTTTCTAAGCATTCTGACTGGGTGCCTATTGATAAAAGTATTTGAGCATTCACTCTCGAATAGTGTAATTGAATTTATGTATGTATACACATGTATATATAACAATATTAACATGCTGTGTACATTATAAAAATATATGTAATAGAATAAAAAATGAGAATGATAAACTGAAGAATGTTGTTTCATTAGTTGTCATCACAACTTAAGCTTCATGCTGTGCTTAAGGCACCTGGTCTAAGTCTCCTGGGACACAGTATATACTTAGGTGAAGCTCCTTATTATTTCCTTTCTTTCCAAAATGCCCTGCATCCATGTCAACAGCACTGCTTGTCAACTCCATCTCCAAGTTATATCCTCTCTACCTCTTTTCATATCAGTTATGGTCATGCTACTCCACACCAGCAGCGTTACGCACTTGAACTTCAGCCAGCACCTTCTGACTAGCCGCTCTGCTTCCATTCTCACCCTCTCTCCTTGTCTTAGTCCACCCTCGCTGCTTTAACATGAATACCGAAGACGGAGTGGCTGATGAACCACAGCAATTTATTTCTCTCAGTTCTGGAGACTGGAAAGTTCAGGATCAAGATACCAGTAGAATCAGCATCCGTTAAGATCCCACCTAAAAATAAAAAGCCAAAGTAAGAAGCAATAAGAATTCATTTTTGATTGCAGAATTATAATTCTGGGACACAGATTCAGGCAGACACCCAAACTGTGTCCCGACTTTAGGGTGAAGCCAAGGGTTTTTTTTTTTTTTGTGAGAAAAGGAAGGGAAATAATTACATGAATGGAAGAAAGGCATTTTTATTGGTGTTAACCAGCCATATCACTATACATGGCTGATTACTCATTCTGTCTTCAGAAAGAATGTCCGTTGTCAATAGTCCTTGTGGCGAGGATGTCTGCTGCCCTGTTAGCTTTACAAACAATTCCAAGACAATGTTGCTCTGGCCCACCCAGCTCCAGGGTTATTTTGCCCGGTTCAAACATCCCATAGGTTCAAGGAGCAAGATGTGCAAATAGGTTTTCTGGAATGGCTGCTCTGGATCTGTTTTAAAATGGCTCTACTTACGTCAACTTTTCACAGGGGAAATAATAAATGAACAGATGGGAATATAGAAAAAGTATGGTACCCTACATAACTATATTTCTTTGATGACACTCAGGTATAAATACAATAAAAAATAGGGTTCTGATTTTGAATACAGTGGGAATTTCATGCCTGGTCCCACCCAGATGAATAATGATGCAGGAAAATTTCTTCAGATTTCACATATTGCTGTGACACAGAGCTTTCTTACAATATGAGGAAGTCTGAGGCTGAACTGAAAGAGTGAAAGCATCAACCCGATTCTTTGAGGGGGAAAAAAATGAATAAAATAATTAGATACCCTTTGCCTTCTAATGAGCCAGCATGCAACTGTATCCAATTTCCCCTCCGCTTTTCCTTTGATCCCGTCAAGCTTTCCCTTGGTCAAGCTCCTTCTGTGCCAATTACACTGATTTGTAACTCGACGTCTCCATCTGGGATACAGATTTGTGCAGTCTCCATTCCAGGCTGGGCTAAATTTGCCCAGCACCTGGCTGAACATATTGGTTTCGGCATATTTACCCAAATTGTTACTAAAACATCAGAAACAGTGGGCTCCTGTGAATCAAATCCCAAGCAGAGTCCCTGTCACTTACACTAATACAATTTAAACTTGAAATTCACCAACAGAAACTCTGCACTGCCATTCATGTCAATGGCAGCCCCTGGAGCCCTGGATTTGACCTTTAAAACAGCTGCAGAGAGAGAGGGAGAAATTAGAGAGGCAGGTCCGAGGTTCCAGCCTCCTGTTTTATATGTATTCTGCAGGTAATTTTTTCTATCTTGTTTTAAATTTCCCAAGTCCTTTGACCAGTGCTATGTCCAGAGCTATTGACAATCTCATTTCCTGAGGTCTTTTCAAATCCAATCTTTTTACCTCCCTCTGTTT
Source organism: Tonatia bakeri (assembly GCA_004024845.1). Taxonomy (NCBI): domain Eukaryota; kingdom Metazoa; phylum Chordata; class Mammalia; order Chiroptera; family Phyllostomidae; genus Tonatia; species Tonatia bakeri. The sequence goes on from PVIA01011037.1 coordinate 15,385, forward strand.
GGTTGTGGGATTAGAACTTCTCTGCCTTCACCCCGGTGGTGGAAAGCAGGCTGAGGGGCGATGGTGAAGAAACTGGTGCTGCCCCCCATTTTTGTCTTGAAGTATCCTTTTTGATTTACATGTCGGGGAGCCCACAACAGCCTTCCTATTGTATCGTAGATGGAAAATGGCCCAGTCTGGACTCGACCAGATTCTTTGCAAGAGTCTTTCCCTCTGTTCCTGCTTTTTTGCTGCAGGATTTGTTATTGTAAGGCATGTTTACTTACTTTTCTGTCCGGTGACAATGAGCTTTCAGCCTTTAGTTAGGCTTCGTAGCTGCTGAGGGAAGGCCTAGAAAAGGAGAAGAAGATGGGCAGGGCGGAGGATCTTGCCTTGGGACTAGCCTCCCTGCACTGATGCTGAACTCCTTTCACCCTTTGGACCCTCCCCATCTCCCTTAAACAAGTAAGGATCCGTGGATGAGCCAGCCTGTGCTTAGTGCTCAGTGTCCGCCAGCTGGTGTGTCAGAACTGAGTGAAGCTCGTCACTCATTGTCCCTTCTAAGGTGGGGGGTGGTTCTGCCATCTTCTATGGCAGAGGGGAGACGCCCCGCCTTTCCACCTCACCATGCAGTCGGAAACAGAGTGCAGGCCTTCCCCTACTCCACACTTCCCATGGACACAGCAGCCTTAGGAAACCAAAGCTCAGGTTGGAATACAGGCACAGCTTCCCAAGGAATGGATTGACACTGTGTCCATGTCGTCATCGAGGTTTTGAGCCAGAATCTGTGTGTTCTCTGTCATCATTAGCCAGAGAGGTAATTTTCCATAGTATCCTCACCTGTTTGCTCCTTACTCATCTCTTCAAGGCTGCATGTACCCACCCTTGTGCCTAAGTGCCTGCTGCTCCCCAAGCTGTCTTAGGTTCTGACAACAGAAGGTCACAGATGGTGACTGAGAAGATCAGTAAGAAAGCTAGAAAGAGGCTGGAGACTGTCCCACTACAATTTGTAACTGGAAAACGTTAAGTCACAATCCTGATTGGGGTGGAGAAAGGGGAAGGGGGTGCGGAGAGTCACAAAATTCATTAAAGTAATTAAGCAACCAAATATTTAGTTGGAAGAGGAATGAGACGGGCAGGCTTCTGTGCACTCAGTCGCTGACTAATCAGCGACGAGAGTTGAAAGAAGCTACTAAGGTACCCAGAGAGGGGCAAGTTCAGCGGAAAGACTTGGGCTCTTTGATATAGCAGCCAGAACCTAGGAGGGGTGCACCGTGTGTGGGGAACTGCATGTGAACCCACTTTTTCTCCCCGCAATGTGAATCTGCCTTCCGTGATTGGGGAAGTCCGCCAGGAGGACACGTGAGGACAGTGGGCGGAGCCTGAATCCATTCCGGTGGCTGGTGGCACAGCTATGACAGGAGCGTCTGCTTCTGGAGGACCGGTGGCCACTGTGCCAAAGGAATTGTCAGGGCCCCTGCTGGCATGGAACTGCTTTCTGTGACTGAGGACCTGCTTTTGTGAGGGTCCCCATCTGAGCAGGTAGCACTCTCCTGCGTCCCTTGGTGAAAGCACCCCTCCTCTGGAGACCAGGCCCTCTATAGCTCCAGAGTCTGCAGATACAGGTGAATGAAACACAATTTTTTTCAGTGGCTCATTCTACTCTCAGCCCTATGTCTCGCAGCTACATGCCCTACCCATTAGATACATGTCAGCATCTAAAGGCGATTGGTTTAGAGTACACTCCACACCATAAAGGACATCACTGCATCTTCAAAGGGTGTCACTTTAAACCCAGCCCTTCAGCTGTACCCTCAGATGCCGTTCCATCACTCTCTCAGGCCAACAATCTCTAGATGGTCTGCTATGTGATAGGACTAATGCATTCCGCAGTTATGTGCTCATTACCATCCTCAAGATGTCCAGATGGGTGAACTGCTTTTGGAGTCTGTAATGACAGCGAGTGGGGAAATTAGCATGGCCCCGCAGCAACACCCTGAGTGTGTACTGCTTTTGTCTCATGAGAATAAAAACTGTTCTTCTCTTGTGGGAATGGAAAAGAATGCATTCATTAGATCAGTAGCCACATACACTGTACCTCAGACAATGTTAATCTCCTCTGTTAAAGACGCTACACCTGGCACAGCGGCTACAAACAAGACTGCACTTGGCCGAGTTTGTGAGTCCACGGACGTCCATCACGAGCCATCTGGTTTTGCACTGGTGAGGTAAATGGGATAGGACAGTCCATTAAGAATTCGAAGGTGACACTAATATCTGTTATTATCCTCAGGGATGAGACACTGCTTTTGATTTACTACCTTGAAAGGGTGAGCAATTACAGGGACTTTCACGTGGCCCTTTCTTACTACCATAGCTTTTACTCTGTGGGCCAATGAGAGATTCTGCCAAATTGCAAAGTATGGCAATTTTGGCTATACTTTCAGAAATTGGGGAAATAGCAATGTGGATCCATTGTGAAAGGGACCTGGGGCAGGACTCCAGTTATGCCCTGACCCCCATAGTTCCTACTCTAACAGAGGCACCGATGGCTCTTTGGGTTCCTGGGTGTCGATGTCTGTTCATACCCTGTATTCCACAGTTCTGAAACAATCCAGTTATTTAGCTGTGTCCACTATACAACTATCTAAGTAAATGGCCATAATTCCTTAGTTGTTTTTGTTGCTATTGCTTGCTAGCTTGGGGAAACGACTGGGAAAACACTACTGTGTACATTTACTGTGTGGTAGGATTTTTTTTTTTAATGGATATCTGGCCCTGGCAACTGCTCTGGTCTGTACACCGAGCAACCGTGACTTTCCACTGGGGTGGCTGATCTGAGCCTTCTGACCATCTGTTCTCAGCACTTTTCTGATTATGTGTTAAGTAAGCACCACACTTGCCGATTATCCATTGATATTGTATTGTCCCTAGGCATGCATTGTTTTACGTGACATCTCCAAGATCCCCATTGGTCATGAACCCCTCGCTGCCATTCCCATCTTGGTGTTCATTTTGGTAAACAGGTTCATTCTATTTCTGATTGTTAAGTGCAGTCACTTGGCCTCTTCTATTTCAGGTTCCTGTTGTCCTCATTGCCATTAGGGAACCCAGCTCTGAACTGCATCTGCTGTCATCAGTCCTGACCCATAGAGGGGAAATTACTCCTCCTCCGTTTTTCCCTGCTTGTGGCTTTCTCACTGGGAAACACACTGTCCTCTGAGCCACCCCAAGGAACGTGTTTAGTTGGCATGTTTTCTGGTCTCCTACAATAGCCATGTTCTACACCCCACTTCTCTGAAGTTCACAAGTCCTTCCTCCATGGCTTTCCATGTGATTTTTCCCCCCCTGGCATCCCTTCTTCATATAAGGGGCCATTACTTTTCTTAAGCTCCCAAATGTTATTTTCTCAACATGCTGGAACCATCGTGTGGGACTCTTGTCAGGGTGTTAAGTGTTGCATGACAGAGAAAAGTCAATTAATATTGGATCTTCATATTCCTACAACTCAGTCCAGCACATTCAAGCTGCACTCCCAGTCACACCGTCTGGTGCTGGCAGTACCTGTCAGCCTGCTCCTATGGCTCCTTTGGTATATAATCTCTTTCTTTGATTAGCAGGATGGATACTTTTCTAGTCATGTGCAGCTGAGATTTAACTCTAACTATGGACCTGGTGGCCAACAGGAAAGGTGAAAGAAGATTCTGATAAGGACAAGTATTATATAGCACACCACCTACTTCATTTTAGACCTCTGTACAGTTTTCAAGCAAGGGGGATCTCTAGCTTCTAAAAAAATGAAGGGGACCATTTCTGCAGGCCCAGCAAGTTCAGGGGAGGCTGGGGGTCAATGTCCTCATGTAAATCTATCTATCCAGATACGCCCAGCCCAAGCCTCAGGGTGCCACTGTTTTTGTATCCAATCACTTTTTCTCTGGGTACTTGCCTAGGTTGATGGGACTTTTCTAAAGTTCCATCATTCTTAAAATTAAGTCTCGTGCTTGGTCTCAAGCAATGTGTGTCCTGTAGCTACAAAGGGTCTTCAAATACTGTCAAGAACGACCGATGGCTCTCACACTTTGCTTTAAATTGTTGAGTAATAGATGTGACTTTATTGTATTCTCTTTTTAATAAATCAGTGTTGTTTAGAAACAGCCACCAGATTCCACAGTACTTATAATTGTTATTTCTTCTACATTTCTCAAGTGCCAAAGAAATTGTACCAGCTATTACACTTCTTTCCAACTGTTCACCACAGGTGAGAATCTTAGCCATTACAATCTCTGAATACGCCAGGAATGGTCTATACTCCACCTAATAGCAGTGATGGGGTCCTTACTGCCATTCAGCCAGCAAAAGATCCCATTGGAGAATCTAAGGGTTTCTAAGAGTTTCCGAAGACTACCACCCAGGTCTGATACCGACTGTTGTAGGCTTGGTTTCTCGAAGCAGAGTCTTCTTTAGAAGCAGAGTAACCAATCAATGATAGGCATTCTTATTCCAGTGGTTCCTTGTGAAAATACTTTTCAGAACAGAGAAGTGAGGACAGCAGGACAAGGAATGTGGAAAGCTAAGCAGGAATATAGTCTCAGTTGACAACTAGCTTCAGTTTGATCTCAACGCAGAACTTTGAAAAACAATTTGTGCCACCTCTGGGCAATGGGCCAGCTTTTTGGTGCCTCATGCCAGTCAGTCATTAACTATGTAGTCTACCTCCTGAGGGGAAGGGCTGGTTTTTGTTGGCTGAGGAAAATTCTATGGAGAGCACAGCACAGATGTGAAAGTTTAAGCAGGGAGTAGATGGAAGGGAGGGGAGTTTAACACAGGTTTTTTAAAAAAAAAAACAGATGAAATAGCAGTGTGTTCGCTGTAGGGAATGACCAAGTAGAAAGTGAAAATGTAAAGATAAGTGAGAGAGAATTGCTGTAGTGAGTGGTAAGTGAGGATAGGATCCAGCTTAAAAAAATGCATGGGTTCGTCTCAGCTAGAACTGTGGAGTCTCATCTACAATAAGAACAGAGAAGAAATGTCTGCAGCAGCTACAGTGAGGTGTGTGCAGCTCCAGGTGTGTGTCCCTTGAGGTTACAAAGCAGATGTCTCCACCCTGAGTGGTGCTGGTCAAAATGGGAAGTCTTTCTCACAGAAGCTGCATTTGACCTGCATTTTAGAGGTCAGTAAGAGGGATTGTTTAGGTCGACAAGAGATGAGAGAAAAGTTCATATGTTTGCAGTTCTTTCATCTGAGGAATTATATTATGTTCCAAATTAAAGCAGCCCCACTGCTTTAATTGATTCTGAAACATCCTCCAGAATCAAGGGAAACAGAAGAAATCACTATCTATTCAAGACCTACTATGTGCCGGCAGAGGAAGTCAAACCCTCACCATTGGGCACAGAAGGCTGCATTTCCTACTGGAAATCACAAGAAGCTAAAGGCATAGCCCTGCTTCATCCCATGAAGTGCTTTCACCAAACTGCCTACACAGGAATGAAAGTTCTTCACTATTCTATTTATTCAAATATCACAAGTCTTTCTCCCCAGTACACCCCACACAGTGCATTTGTCCCTGTGGATGCTGTGTGTTACCTGTCCGTATCGTCACTGGGTTCAGCTGATTGTGTCTCCTTTACTCTGCCTTCCAGGGGTGACCAGCACACTATTGCGCTGTGTTCTGTAATCTTGGACTTCTTGGCACTTTGTCACACATAATCAAGGAAATTGGAATGAAAGTGTTGTTGACGATGACGATGGTGAGGCTGAGGGTCATCACGTGTGTTCTCTGTGCCTAAAATGGTAGTCAGCACACATAGACTTTTAACTGGTTGTTGGGGTGGATGGATGGAGGCAGAATGCATGATTTAACCAATAACATAAAAGTAGATTCCTCAGATACAGCAGCAGGTCCTGGAATAATGTTGTTTCATTTAACAACATTTCAATATAATGTTGATGAGATGCTGGAGGAACTTAACTCTTGTTTGCATCAGTTAACCAATGGTAAAATTAGCTTCACTATATATCATTTTGCTTAAAGAAGCTGAACCTGTTCACGTTCATTGAGGGCTTACCATACTATTCTCTGTAGCTTGGGGATGCTCTTATAAATACAGAAAACCACGAAATCTGTTATTCAGCTATTAGCAAAGTTGTCTTGTCTTTCTTTATGGGTAATTATGCTGCCAAGGGCTGAGCTCCCTGTGCCCTGTTACGAGAGGAACTGTGATGCCGTGAAAAGAATATGGATTTAGAATGTGAAGATTAAATCCATATTTAAAACGAGAACTCAGTTACCTCCTAGCAGTGTTATCTTGGGCCAGTCACTTAACCTCTCTCGGGCCTCCTCCGCAGCCACAAAAAGCATAATGATAACACACTCTATTGTGCAGGAAGTGGGTAAGGATTACAGGAGATACTGCATTACAGAGTGAATTGTGTGCCAAAAGCAGCATAGAAATTTGAGCTGCTGTTCTTCTCTTTGATGCAGGCAACACTAGCAATCCTTTCTTTGTGAATGCATAGGAGCTTAGCTTTTCAGAGATGGTATCTTTTCATTTCTGCCTAGAAAACTTAAAGATAGTGTGAGTGCTGCTACGCTGTAGGAAAATAAGTAGAATGATGACAACCTTCGCCTCGGTGGAGCTGAAGGGCACACACAGTATTTCCTCACACCCTCTCTCATCCAGCCCTCACAGCTGACCCAGACTGTGCTCTCGACAGAGTTCTCCGTGGGAACAGGGAGAATTTGGTGCTAAATTCCCTGAGCAGAAAGTGGAACACAGGGTGGGATCTCAGCCAGCAGGCCTGGAGATCTGCTGTCTGGATCATCGTCGGCATGAACTGTGATGGTTAATTGAAGTGTCCAGTGGGCTAGGACGTGGGTGTGCAGACGTTCAGTTGAACGTTATTCTGGGCAGGTCTAAGATGGTGCTTCTGGGAGAGGTTAACATCTAAACAGGTAGACTGAGTGAAGCAGATTGCCCTCCATGATGTGGGTGGGCCCCAGCCAGTCAGCTGCAGATCTGAGTGCAACCAGAAGCTGAGGAGGAGGAGCTACCCCTTTGCTTGCCTTGTTACAGAACAGAGCCGGGGGGGGGGGGGGGTATGATATACTATGATCAAAAGGACCCCCCCCACTGGGTTTGCTATGCCCGCCTCCAGAAGAAAGATGTCTCTCAATGCCAGAAATTTGTGAAAACGAAAGAAAATATTTATTTAAAGCTATACAGACTTAAAGTAGTGACTCAATGTCTTCATTAAAATATTAAAATCTTTTAGGATACCCATAGACACACACAGTGCTTTTTTCTCCCTCTGCCCTAATCTGGGGTACCATACCTCAGAAAAAGAAGCAGAAGTCCGTGATTCAGGCTCTCGGCACCATCAGCTGTGTCGCTGCCATGATCTACAGTTAATCCAAAGCCATGTGGCACCTTCTCATGGCCCACCAGCAAGAATCCTTTCACCCCTTTTCTTCCAGGCAAAGCCTCTCCTGCTTTCTAAGCCACATGGCAGAAGGGAGCACCTAAAAGCTCCGTGGTCCTCACTCTCGCCAAAGCTGTGGGGTCCCCACTCTGCCAAAGCCATGTGGTTCTCTCCCGAATGGCTGCCGAGTCTGGGTTTAAATCCTCAAGCCAATCTTCCTCTGCAGCCCAATTTCTGATTCCTCCTACAATCGGTTACACCTGCCAGCATTCCTGTATCCTTCCAGCTTTACTGGGCTGCCATAGTGAGTCTGGGCATGTGTGGTTCCATGGTGTGCAGCCAATCATCTCCAAGCTCTCACGCAGGTGCTGTAACCAGGGGGAGTTGCCTCCCAGTTACATCATGGGTGGAAGTCACTCCTATGCCCCCAGGCTCAAAGATGGACAAAACTTTCCCCATTGTTAACTTGTACATTTGGAAGAAAAACGTTATCACCCAGAGTACAGGGGGGTGTGGGTGAATGACTGCCCATGAGGAGTCCCTCTCCGGCAAGGTATGGCAAGCCCTATCTCAGAGACCAGGGCTCAGTTGCTGAGGCCTGTCTGTGGGGTCCAGGACCTGAGGCCAACTCTGAAGTCACCTCCAGCTGTGGACTGTCAGCTAACTGCACTCACATGGCAGGTTCCGTCTTTAAAGGGACGTCTAAATAGTGTGTTTCTATGGCTGCTGAAAAGGACAAAGTGCCCGAATGAGTCAAAAGCTCTCGATGAAGCAGTGGCTCCTGGTTGGGAACTAGATATCAAGACATTGTGCTGAAGCGATAGCAGTTAAGACGTTGTGATTTTAATACAGGGGTCGTTAGGCAGATCAATGGGGAAACTAAACAGGGAGTCCAGCACCAGATAGATCTACACATATTTGGAAACCCGTTACACGGCTGAGCAGACCCTGCAGATCAGTGGAGAAGGAACAGAAAATTCTGTACGTGGAGGTTAGACAATTCTTTATCTGGATGGTAAGAAATGAAAATGCACCCTCACCCTACCTCAGACACAAAACTCAATTCCAGGTGGACTGAGAACATAATGTGAGCGGTAAAACTTTAAAACTTTTAGGAGAAAATACAGGAGAATGCCTTTATGATCTAAAGAGATGAATATTTTTTTAAGACACGAAAAGCACAAGCCACAAATAAAAATATTGCTAACTTAAAGTACATTAAAAGCTGCATCTTTAGTTCATCAAAAGATGTTATAAACAGTGTAAAAAGGCAATCCACAAAAAGAAAATTTTTAGTACATCTAATTAACAGAGTGCTGTTATGTACAGTGTGTTTTTAAGTATCTCTTGGGAATTAACAAGAAAAAAACCAAATGATCCCAAAGGATAAACAGACTAAAGACAAATAGGAATTTCACAAAAGGGCTAAGAAACATAAATGGTCAATAAGCAGGAGAAAAGAGGCTCTATCTCCTTGGTAATGAAAGAAATGCTCATTAGAATGGGAGGTAGAAATGTAACACTATCACACCAGCGGGTGAAAACCCAGACAATACCACCCGGTGGCAAGAATGTGGGGTGATGGGAACCTGGACTCGCCGGGAGGGTTCACTGGTTTTGGAAAATAACTAGCTGTTATCTAGTCAAGTCGGAGGTGCACACCTCCTGACCTCCGTTCTACTCCTAAGTGTGCATCCTTGGGACTTCCAGCTGGGGTGCATATGTTTCTTGAAAATCATGAAGCTTTCCCAATGGGCTATGCAAGCACAGATGGTTTTAAGTGAAACAATTTTTAGACCTTCAGTGTCTATGTGTAGTCTTTTCTAAAATTGTTCTGTCTGACGTCAGGAAGAAAACATCTGGTTGGTTCTCCCTTTACCAACTCTCCTTTCATAACCACTGTGTCCTATGGTTACAGAAGAAAACCTCTCGGCAATCTCCTACTCTGGTGCGTCACTCCGGGAGGCGAAAGTTCTCGGGGATACAAGAGGGGCCATAGAGTATTGCTGTCGTGAAGCCTTTTGTAAGCACAACACCGGTAGCCTATGCTAGTGCTTTGTGATGTCTGTGGGTCTTGTCACTTTCTCTACTAACAGCAAGCATTTGTGTTGGACACGGGATATTTGGATTCACATTAGGATGTTCTGGATCCAGCAGTAGTGATGGCAGTTTTTATTCAATAGCCTTACCTCTTGAAATCTCCGACTACTACCCAGAATGCATCACCCCTGGGACCATCGGAGGTGGCAGTGCCGAATTTCATCCCAGTGATGAAGTTAGAGCAGTGAGTCCCAACCTTTTCCCTCTCATGTCACACAGAAACTAGTCACTAAAATTCTGCAGCATGCCAAAAAATACATTACATTGTTTGCTGATTTGCCAAAAAATAGGTAAAATTTTGATTGATTTACAAAAAAATAATAGCAATTACCTACCCTTTTTGCTCCAAAGTGACTTTTTAAAAAAATCGTTTGCCTATGCCTTTATATAAGGACTTCAGATGCCAAGAACCAATCAGTCAGACACAACCTTGTTACGTACGTGACCAGTAAGATGTGACTCTATTATATGACCTATGTATTCATGGTTCAAGACAGGGCATTCACACTGATGGTTATTGTTGTGTTGGCTGTTGTCATTTTTAATTTGACAATTGAAGGGAAAAGAAGTCAGTGCCCTTGCCTAAATAATAATGGTATTGCATGTTTAAAAAATTCTCCTGGCACACTCGTTGAAAATTGCTGATTTAGTACAAGGCTAAATCTCCATTATCCATCCATCCATTCATCCATCCATTATCTTTCTTAGCGTTATAATGCAAAAGTGAAATGTTTGTCAGTGCTTTATAGTAATATATTTATTTAATTTGAAATATGGAGACAGATTTTTTTTGACACAAAGCAAGTCTGGCTTGGCTGACTATTTAAAACTAAAGACTAGTGTTGCCTGTTTAGTTACATACTGGATATTATCCATAGGTGAAAGAGTTATAAACCTCATTTCTGAGGTTTAGATGAAAACCTTTTAAAAGCATATGTTAGGATAAAAAGCATGTTATTAAAAATTTTGTATCAGCCAAATTTGATGAAAATAAACAGTATTTTCTTTCCTAATCCTTTTCAGGTACATCAGATTAAACAAGATGACTCTGAGTGAAAAAATTACAGGCGTGATGAATAGTTAACCTTTCTGGAATAGATATATGCTAAAGCCTTTTTATGTTTTTCAGAAATTGAAAAAATAACTACCTCAAGAACCTAAGTAAGTTTCTATGAGTCAAAGAGTTTACAATTCTTAACTTTCAACCAGTTTGAAAAAGGTTCTAATCAAGTTGTTAGCTGATGGATTGTCAACAATAATCTTTGAAAATGCTAAGTGACTAAGTGGCCCTTCGCATAAAACTCAGAAAGTACTCCAAGAATTGAACTTTTCCATAACAATGTTTTTTCCATTTCCACTTTTAATATCAATGGGGGGTATTTCTGTGTCTTGAAACTTTCTGGAATGTCCAGAAAGTCATCACCTGGCTTTATTCCCCTCTTTACATCTCCTCTCTGTCTCCCTGCTGCAGAAGATAAAAGCTCCTTTGAGAACAGGACCCTGGGAAACGAGGTGCCAACTATCATGGCTTTATACTTGAATCTGCAGTGTCACGAAGCTTTACCATATCGACAGCATGACATTTATCATAGTCTTTGCGACTATTTAAACCTCTATTGAAAAATTTTAAATGTTTACTTAACAATATTTGAGGGAATAGTTAGCTTTTCAGAAGTATTTAGCAGATAGGCAAAAAAAAAAAACAAGTTTGAGGAGCATTGTCTTTGGGAAATTCTGGCATGTATTCCAAGGGACTTATACAGAAGATCGCTCTTTGTTGATAATAGCAAAGTGCTAGAAATAATTAAATGCCCATTTATGGTAGAGTTAAATAACGTACGAGGCATTCACACAATGGAATTCCATACAGCAATGAAATTTAAGAACTGAGAGTTACGTTTATTATTATGGTTCTTAGAGTTGAGTGGAAAGAGCAAGTTATAAAAGAACATACACAGTATGACTGCCTTTACCCAAAGTTCACACACAGACAGAACGAAGCATTATATTGCTTGGGGTTTACCACGGCAAAATCATTCAAAAAGCAAGAGAGTGATTAACATCGTATATAGAATAACAGTTTCTTACGGAGGTGGTTAGAAGGGCGAAGCAATCCAGTAGGCACACACGGGGACTTTAAGGCACTGGTCACATTATATTTGTTCAACTGCAAGTGGATACCGAGTTCTTGCCTTACTATTACTATTATTATTGAAATTATAAACATGTATTTTATATTTATATATAAACTATTGTCCAGTACGTACATTATTATAAAATATATAATTTTATTACATTAAAATTAAATTACTTGCAAAAACTATTACTTACAATATTATAAGATTGATTTAAACTGTTTTATCACCATTATTATAATATAGTATTTTTAGAAGAAAAGGGGGGAACACAGGCATCTGGGACTCAAATACTACGATCAAGGGGTAGAAGTGCAAGGTAAGATGAGCAAGAAGCAGCTGAAAACCCTTGCAAACTGTGACCTTTCTTCTTCTCGTTGGGGTCTTCGCCTCTGACCCTCCAGGCGGCTGGGATCTGTGAGGCCAGAGAGTAGCAAGCAGCACTCTCGTTCCACAAGCTCTTCCTGCTTGGACACTAGACCCTTCTTGGCAGCGGGGCACAGAAACACAGTCTCAGCTGGGGAGGGGCCTGGCAGGGAGGATGCAGCTTGTCCCCTCTGATCTCAGCGGGGAAGTGACATGCTCACTGGGAGCCCAACCAGGAATGAAGGCAGACACGGTGGGTGCAGCCGGCTTGCAGGGGCAGAAGTCTTGCGCCAGACAGCTGGATTCCAGGACGATGACCCGCAAGAGCGATTCCACCGCCACTGGCCTGTGAGCCTGGATTCCGCCACACACAGCAAGCGGTGTGTAGAGCCTGCTCAGGACTCAGCTGTCCTCATGCACCCTGGCTTTCCAAGCAAGCCAACCTCTTCATCCACTGAGTTCCCAGGTCCATTTTCAGCAGTGCCCCGCACCCACTTCCTTTTGCTCCCGGAATTCCTTTCGTTTTGGTCCCTTCCTCATTGTTAGTGGACATACAGCCTTGGAACCACTGACTCTTTGTTTCTGCTCCCTGAACTTGAAAACTGATTTCTGAGTAAGACACCCTAGTCTCACCTTGGCCCTGCCTAAAAATGGAACTTACGTAGTCTTACTCCATCTTTCCTCCATTTGGGAGCTCCACCTGGGCACTGAAGTTTGATTTAATTTACTACACTGTCCTGGAGGGACCCTCCTTGCGGGCTTTGGAGGACGCCGAGGAAGCAAGGATTGCTAATAGACGCACATTTTCTCGGGATGCCTGAAGTGTGTACTGTGAGCACAGTGAGGGCTTCCATGGAATCCGAGCAAAGACCATCGACCTGAGTCCTCCCTGGTGAAAAAGGAGAGAGAACTACACACTATTTCCTCCAGCATTCTCTTGAGTGATTTTCACGGCACATCGGTCCTGCCCACGTAACATGCAAACAGAGCGCTAACCACGCAAGGGCCAAGCCTCCCCTTGGAAAGTCGTAAAGCAGAGTGAGGTTTTAAAGGCTCTGGGGTGTCTTGCAATAAAGATCGTTCAATCCTGTGTTTGCTGAACAGAAAAACTATGAGAACTCTTTCTATCGTCCTTCTTCCCTCCCTTCCCAGCCCATTCCCTCCTGCTCCCTTCCTTTTTTGAAAATTTTTTAAATTTCTCCTAACATCCCAACAGACTATACTTGTTTAGAATATACTTTGGATACTGTGGATTTACCAACATGGCTCAGTGCACAGTAGCTTGTGAGAGGTGGGTCCCACACCGTTGTGCACTGACCAGCCGGCGGAACTTGAACTCCCGGTGCACTTGAGGGGACACAAATCAACAGACTGTGTGACATCACTGAAAAGAGCATGAGGGAAGGTCACCCTGACAGATGTTTCACATTATTAGTTGAGTTGGATGAACTCATTATCCCTAATGAGAATGAATGTATGTCATTTTATTGACATACATTCGCCAGTAAAAACATAGATCTGAATAACAGAACGGTCCCTTTACACAGAGTTCTACAGTCTTCAACATGCTTCCATGATGAATGACTTTACTTAATCGGCACCTTCTGTTATTCCTGTGACATTTTGCCTACTGATCACTTAACAGGTTCTTGATTATCGGTGCTCTACAGCTGATCCCAATGTAGGCATTCCAAACATCGTCTGGTGTTTAAATAATTTATATGTAACCTTCGAGCCTGTTGATTTCTTCTGCAAACATGAGGAGCATAACAGGATCATAGCTCTGTGTAAAGTCAGAGAAACAGAAGATGGAAAAAAACCAATTTTACTTCCTTAACAGAAAATTTGAGAAGTGTGCACCTCCTCCCGTTCCCCGGGCCTCTACTCAGCAGGTGTTGCTATCTTCATTTTGCAAATGTGGACTCTGAGACTTTCAGACATTAAACTCTTCCAGGTTCAGGTACCTGTGAAGTTAAATTTGAGGGGAAAATATAAAATACTTGTATAGGCTTTACATGTAAGGAGGGAGATTTTATATTGCTTGCATCAGCAAACTTTATAAATAACGGTGAGGTTCAAACGGTGATTTTACATAAGCAAGGGCTGCCCAAACCTCCCTGCTGACCGAGTTAGGAATCCTGGACCATTCCCCGTCTCAGCAGTGCTGTGATTTAAGGGTTTTATGATGCTGGCGAAATATTCTTTGTGGCCCAATTTAGTGTTATTTTGGCGGTCGAGAGGAGTGTTTTTTTTATCTTTTTAAGCAAAGCAGTGCTTGAACCCTGTCTTCAGTCGAAGCAGTGCACGGATGCCTCATGTGTTAACAGCTCTAGGAGGGTCCTCGGAGCCCCTTCTGTTCACCCCCTCCTTCCCCTCTATCATGTGTTTTTAAAGCAGAGTAGGACCATCAGTCTGACTGGAAAAGGGGGCCAGGGACCTGGTCCTAATCTGTAATGAGTGAGTAAAGCTTTACTAAAATAGGTTATTTAGGCTTTTTTAAAGATATAGCTTATTATTATTATAATCATTCTAAGTTATATTATATTCCAAGTTATAGATCATTATTATTACAAACTTTTATTAAGTATGGGTTGTTACATAGGTTTTATCAGCTATAGATTAGATGTAGAATTTTATTTGACTATAGGTTTTGCAGGAGTCCTTGTGTCTGGGCTAACTCGCCAGAGTACAGGTGGATTAATGCTCCCTGCACTAAGGCAGCCACTTGGTGCCAACTTTGTCCACACGCCCCTCCACAGAACCCTCTGCAGCCTGGCAGGCAGGTTGGACAGCATTGGGGTTAGAGCCTGGCACTCAGCATTTGAAGGGGAGCATCCTGTGACCTTGGCAGCTCCCCTTCCCCTAGACATATCCTTTGCAGGTACAGGATGGTTCCATGTCCTGCCTCCAGTCGGTCCCGTCCCCCAGGATTTTCTGAAGACTAATGAAATCAAATCCACAAAGCCTTCTCTGTTCCCTGGGGAACAGGGAGATGGAGGAAAGAGAAGAATAAAGATACTGTTAAACCAGATGACGAGGCTGGCTACGCTGGGACAACATTCCTGAATCCAGCCTGTGGCACTTGAGCCTTCGGTTAACTTATTTGCAAAAGGACTCAGAGCCTCCCCCTGCTTTCGGCTGCAGCAGGAAAGCATTGGAAATGATGGACAGTTCGGCCTTCCTTCTGGCAGCTCTTCTATCTTCCCCCTGCACTGAACCCGGCGGAGATCTTCCATGGAGACAGAGGAGGCGTGGTCATGTGACCCACAGCTAAGCTCCCACTCTTGACACAGGCTTAGGTGGTGATCTGACCTGAGACAGGGATTGAGGACTTACTGTAAAGAGAAAGCCTCTTCTAAATGCTCAGCTCCCCAGCTTTCACAGCAGGCTTGAGGGATTTGACTGTGAACACTTCTGGAATCCTCCCTTCCTTGTTCTCGATAAACCGTTGAGACGACATGATGCGCATTTCACCGGGAAGGGGCCCCATTCATATTTCCACCTGCGCGTCCGCATCCCCCCGCCGCTGCACCCACTCAGAGTGCCCGTTGGGAACGCCAGTCAGTGTGCGCCTGGCAGCTGCTCATCTGAGTATACAGGGCTAATGGATTTATTATTTTTTTACATTATGTTTTATTGTTTATGCCATTACAGTTGTCCCATTTTTCCCCCTTTGCCCCCTCTACCGAGTGCCTCCCTCCCTCGGACAATCCTCTCGCCCTTGCCCATGTCCATGGGTCATTTATCTATGCTCTTTGGCTACTGTACTCCCTATGCTGTACTTTACATCCCCTTGACTATTCTGTGACTACCAATTTGTACTTCTTAATCCCTTCACCTTTTCATCACTGCTCCCTGGAGTGTGTCTGGAAAATTTCTTCTTGCTTGAAAGATGGCAAAGAAGTGTTATGATCCAAGAATGCAGAGCTCCAGGGAGGTGAGGTCAGGGAGCATACGGCTCCTAGGACGGTCAGGGAAGGCTTCTGAGGGAATGACTTCAGAGACGAGGGTTTCCTTCTCTGTCTGGAGCAGCAGAGAGAGAGCCTTGTAAGCAGCAGAGACAAAGGGTGCAGGGCGCATCAGCTGGAGAGGTTTTGTAGAGCGGGTAACACCACCAGTAGTTCCAGGACTGTTCTTATCCACCAGACCTTACTGACTATTCTCCGATTTCATGTGGCTGTGAGGGTGGCGTAGAGGAGCGGAGGCATGAAGGTGATGCCTTGGAGGAGAGTAGGGGCCTGAGTTGTAACGGCAGCCTTTTTGGTGCATGGGACACAGGTGGCCCCTGAAAAATTGTAAGCAGAGTTTTGACGTAGTGTGACAGCCCCTATGTTTTGAGACTTAAGGACCAGTCAGCTTTCCAAGTCTTTGACTCTGACCCGTGTGAAGGGCTCTACTTCTTGTGTGCTGCCGCCTGCTGTGCAAAAAGGGCCTTCTTCCAAGGCACCCCCCATGTCCTTTACCCATCCCTTTCCCATGATGTGTAGAGAACTTTGAGGGGCTAGTAGTTAGGACAATGGCTAATTCATGACCTTGTTCTTCAGGTGTTGGTGTGGCTAACAGACTCCTAGCACAGCACTGTCCTCTGTGATTAGAAGGCAAACGCAGAGTGCCTTGATCCTCTACCAGTACTTGCTTACAGATAATGAAGACGTGGAAAATAATCTCAAGAGAAGGATGTCATTTCAGAAGTAATCGTGATTTATAAGTCACGATTTTCTGCAATAACTTTCTGAAGTCTTGGAACCAAATATTAGGGGACTTCTGTGAGTGGGGCCTATGCTGTTCTGGAATGCATTAGACTTCTGAGGCCAGAGAGTTTGGTTATTCCTCTGAAGCCCAGGATTTATGACATTCTTAATCAGGGAGAGGGATCTGTAAAACTTCTTCCAATTTCAGATGAAGGCAAAATTTATGTGTGGTTGGGTGAATTGGTCATCTCTTGCTAGAACAGGCCATTTCATTCCCAGCTTTTATTTAAAGTTGGGATGATTTATCTCCTTGGTTAAAGGCCACACAGTCGGTCTGAACCAAGGTGTTTGTGAGATGTTTATTAGACTGCTGCAGGGGCCTGATGTTGCACCCGCTCCCAGGGGCCCCGCTGTCCTGTCCCCCCACCAAACCACCACCAGGCTGCGCAGAGGCGCACTCAAAGCAACACCGGTTCCAAGTGCAAAGGCATTAAACCTCTACCAACACCTCTCCAAAAATTCCAAAAAAGGTCTCAACCTCACTCCCAGTAAAGTGTTCTGGAACCTCCCTTTCCATCTTTGCCATGTAGATTTTGCTGGCATCTTCCACCCCCAACCTTCTCTAAAGTCCTTATAAAACTCTCCCTAAATGTGAGCACGACATATTCCCACTGTTTGCACTCCTCCCCTTCCCTCTTTCAGCTTATTTCTTGATTAGTTCAGCCCGGACCATCTCCTGCCCCTTACTACCTGGATTGTGCCAGACGAGGAAGAGCCAGGAGTGAACGACACTGAATCTCCCTCCTTCCGCGTGAGGGTGTTGTGACGGCCGGGAGGAGTTCTGGGTTTGCAGCACAGGCCTCCCCAGGCCTGGCTG
Source organism: Tonatia bakeri (assembly GCA_004024845.1). NCBI lineage: Eukaryota > Metazoa > Chordata > Mammalia > Chiroptera > Phyllostomidae > Tonatia > Tonatia bakeri. Next base: position 32,955 of record PVIA01011037.1, read on the forward strand.
CTTCTGTGTCTCTGAAAACTCTGTCACTGTCATGAGAGCCAGCCAAAAAGCTCACAAAAAGATGAGAGACTGCAAGAAGCACAAGGTCACTGCCATTGAAACCCCTTTTCACCAGCCAGACCCAGCTCACACACCGGCTGACTATAGACCAGCAGCAGCAAGCTCAGAGGAGGTAAACTGAGCCTAGTCCAGGTCAACAGGACCACCCAGCTGCCCCACAGAATTGTGGGAATCAATGCATGGTTATTGTGTGAAGCACTGGCTTTTGGGGTGGATTTTTGTTATGCAGCAGTATTATGGTAATAAAGAGCTGGTGACAGCTGTCCACCATCCTGCAGGCATCGTGATTTAGGTCAAGGTCCAACTTCAGCCTCACCTCGTCTTTGTCCACCCCAGCCTGCTGTGAGTTCCTTCTCAGATGGATTCCTTTGCTGTACAAGTGAGCACCCACCTTAGCTTTGTCCTGCGACTTTTCCTGTTTTTCTTGTATGTAAGAGGTTCATTATGTAGAGGTGGAAAAATGTTCTCTCCTGCTTGCCTAGGTTCTTTGGCTGGCCTAATAATTAAATTGACATTATAGGAGAAAACAGATTTAATTTCATATATATGAGAGCCTCATAATAAATATGAGACTCAAAGAAGTGACCAAAGCAGAAAGCTTTTTACCTTTTAAACAAAAACAAAAACCGAAAAACAAAACCCACTACCACTGCCACCAACAAACCAACAACAACAAAACAGATTTGTGAAGAATAAACTGTGAGGAATCGACAAGACAAGGGGTTGGGGTTGGGGCTGGGGTAGAGAATTAGTGAAGCAGTAACAAGGTTTGTCTATCCAGCCTTCTCAGCCTGAAATTCTGTCTCTGGTGATAGGTACGCCTCCACCCTCCTGGTAAAGGGGCGGTGCCTTCACACGAGAGATTTATCTCCTACTTTTGGGGAAACAAAGGAGACTCAGAGTGTCCTTCTGGCCTGGCAATTTCTCAAGTAATTTTTTAAATAACTTTTTTGAAAGATTTTATTTATTTATTCTTAGAGGGAGGGGAAGGAAGGGAGAAAGAGGGGGAGAGAAACATCAATGTGTGGTTGCCTCTCACATAGCTCCCACTGGGGACCTGGCCCACAATCTAGGCATGTGCCCTGACCGGGAATTGAACTGCCGACCCTTTGACTCAGACCAGCACTCAATCCACTGAGCCACACCAGTCAGGGATCAAGTAATTTTGATTCCAAATAATCAACATGCCAAAGTGGCATTATTTAGAGAGGCGTATTCTGTGCCCCTTCACTGTGGTATCTTGTCACCCTGACCCCACCAGGGTACGTCTCATTGCAATGGTTCGTGATGGACCATCCATCACCATGACTCACAGGGAAAAAAAGAAATTTTTAACTGTCTACACAAAACCAGTAATATCAATTGTTAAAGTTAACTCACACATCTTGCCCTGTGGCATTGAAAAGCTGTCAACATTTTTGATGAGAAAAACAAAAAGCAAGGAAAACAGCTGAGTGCTCTGCAGACAGGGCAGTTGCCCACTAGGTTGGATGGAACTGGTCCCTCCCCTCCCCCTCCCTCTTCCCCTCTGTGTCTGGGACGTCTGACTTTTGTGCTAGATCACAAGCTTGCTTAGGTGAGCCTTCTTCTTGACCTTCTTTTGCATTCCTCTTAGGGGGCACTAAGAACACAGACAACCGTAAATGACTGCTCATCAACTGCTTGACGGATCCCTTAAATGGGGCAGAAACACCTCCTCCCGCCCCCTCGACCCTCACCGATGGGTATTTTGCACTTCCTGCCTGCTTCATCCTCTTCCCCTCTTTCGTCCTTGATCGCTCCTGGGAACACTCCTTTGCCTCAGCCCCAGGGAGTTCATTTCATTTCCTAATTATTTTTCCCGCTGAGAACTTTCTTGTCTTGCTGTATCTAACCCAAATTTCCCCTTCCGTAGCTTCAGGCCATTGCTCCTTAGTCTAAATCCTGTGAAAGGAAGAATAATTCCCTTGATTAATTTATATTGTAATCTCAAAGCTGTTTATACATCACAATTTCTGCTTCCCCTGGAGCCTCTTTTTGCTAGATTAGAGGAGTAAGATTTCTCTCTTTCCATTTCTTCTCTGTACCTAAATTTTTGGTTTGCAAATCTCTAGGGTCTTTCTAGGTATTGTGTTGAGATATTTTTCTTTCCGGACTGATGTGTAATAATTGCTCTCATTTGTTGAATATTTACTCTATGTGCTAGGCAGTGGGGTAAACATTTTTACACAAATCATTTTTTTTTGATTCTCAGAATGAAGTGAATGCTTTTATTAACCCTATTTAATCCATGAAGAAACTGAAGCCAAGACGGGCTAAGTAACATTGAAAAGCTCACACAGCTGATTGAAAGCAGAGTTAGGGCTGGAACACTGGTCTTGGTCTTTTCACTCTAAGTGTGAACTCTTACTATTTTATTAACATTCTATTTAAATACGGCCATTGCACACAATCTGCTTAATGGTTCTCATTTGGCTATCTAAATGATGCCATAGTCTCATTTTCAGTTATTTTTTTCCCACAGGCTTACAGAATTAAGTGCTTTTCACGAGTCAAAGGCTACAAGTTTGAATATGAGTTTGAACACATACTGACACCGTGACCTTGGACAGGTTATTTGCAAATCCATGAAATGGGAGAGTAATCGTGTTTATTGTGATGTTCACAGGAGAAAATATATGTGAAGGCTCAGTGTAAACTCTGAATCACTATACTCATCGGTACAACTTGCTTATAACCCTGAAGGGTTTATTTTTCTACCATTAACGGACCTACTTTTATTACTACTATCATTAATTTTTGAGAGTGAGAAATTGAAGAATTGGGGGCTTATAAATCCAGAAGTATTGAAACAGTCCCTGGTTGGAGGGTGCAGCAGCCTCTCTGGACTTGACATTTGGAATTCCACCCTTGACTTTGATCTCTGGCACTCATACCAATCACTGACTTTCTGTGCCCACCAGTTCACTTCCTGGCATCACACCGTGATCGTCTTTGTGGCTATGACAGGGTAAACTCCTTGAGCCAAGAAGGGTTCCCTGGTTCTCAGGGTCTCCCTTCCCATGAGGAGTGGTGAGGTGGTCCTGACTGAACCGCCAAGGGAGGACTATCTCTCAGGGTTAGTCCTTGCTCGGAGGTGCAGCGGGCAGGGCCACTTCCAGCCTCCCTTCTCCACCGGGAGAAGCAAATATTTTTATTTGTTTCGTTGTTTATTTTAAGAGAGCCAGTGAGATTCTTTAAAGTATTTTAGTTCTCCCATCTTCAAGGTGGCAGTAAAGTTACCTATTTCTCAGGCAGGATAATGTGAGTGACTGAGCATCGCATCAGCTGCGAAGCTTTAGCCAAAATGCTTCATCCCTCTGAGCCTGTTCTCCTTTTCTGTAAAATGAGATTGCTGGGCCAGATGGGAGGCTGGAGAGTGGAACACGTGCAGTGTCTAGACAAGTGTCATTGACGGCTGCAGCCGGCTGGGTGTGAGTGGTAGGGCTCGCTGAGCTGGGGCTTACCTGCCCTAGGTAGGGGGAGCCATTGTCATCTTGGGCCTAGTGGCACCATGTAGAATGCACACTCAGGGCCTGCCCAATTTTGAGTTTTTCCAAAAAAAGTTAGGGGTCTTATTTCTTTGTGATGTTCCCTGATTTTTCAAATGTAGGAAACAAAATCACATTTTATACTAATTCTGAGCAAGATGAAGCTTGGTAGACAAAACCAAAGACCTCAGTTGGTGAGTGCCAGGGGCATGCAAGTGCACAGGAATGCCGGGGGGATCTACTAACAGGCAGAGGCTCATTCAGGAGGTCTGGAACCTGTGACCTGAGGTTGTGGCCTGGTAGCAAGCTCTCAGGTGAGGCGACGCTGCTGGTCCCGAGACCACAGTTAAGGCAGCAAGAAGGCTGGGTCTCCGCAGCAGGCTCTCTTCCTCTTGAAAGTCGATGATGATGTTGACCTAACTAATCCTCATTAGACCAGCCTACATTGGATGGACTTGACCCTCAAAGTGTGTACTCTGCTCACCTTGACCTGCCTCTTTTTTGCCTCTGCCCTGCATCGCATGTCCATCCCACTAACGTCCTGAATTCCCTTTGACCTTAACGTAATTATAGTCTCATTTGGTGTACCTGGTGTTGCCGGATATTGCAATGACACATCTTGATATAAGAGCGTCCAAGATTTTTCCAGGATAATTGCACGGGAATCTTCATAGGGGCCAAGAACCCATGGGAAGTGCTCAGACTACTGAATGGGAAACCTGGAAATCTCTGGAAAGGATAGGAAGGTCGGAATTTCAAAGTTAGGCTTATGGTCTCTTTTGATAAAGCCCCCATAATATGGGTTGTTATGGTACTGGGGCGGAAATTTATTTATTCAGCCATTTAATAAATACTTACTCTTTGTCTATGATGTGCCAGGCAATATTCTAGTTGCTGGGGATGTGACAGTGAGCAGGACGAAATTACCTGCTGTAATGGTGCTACCTTCCAGCGAGAAAAGCAGAGAAGAAACAGTACAAACACATCATATAATGTTGGGCAGTGATAAGTGCTATAAAGAAAAAAATGCATCAGGGTTTGGGGGCAGAGCTTGCCTGGGGGAAGATGGGAGCTGAATTTGGACAGAGTTGGGGGAAAAGTTGTCTCTGGGGAGTGACAACTTACGTTATGTCCTAGATAACATAAAGGAGTGAGCCACGCCAAGTTCTGGGAGGAGAGCACTGGGTGCATGGGTCACAGTCGGTGCTGAAGTCCTAACGTAGGAATAACCTAGGAGTATCCTGGAGCAGCAGAGGGCCGGGGGGCTGGAATGAAATCATCGAGGGCGGAAGTGCAGGAGAGGAGGTGGCTCAGGGCAGCAGGGCTGCTGGGAGCCTGGGGGGATGGGGAGGGTTGGGTTCTGGTCTAAGTGTGAAGGGAGGTTACAAGATGGTTATGGGCAGCAGACTTCCTCTGTGATGTGTGCTTTTTATGAGATTATGAGGCACTAAAAATCTGTAAGTCAAGCCCACAGCCTACTTTTATAAATAAACTTTTATTGGTACACCGCCACATCCATTAATTTGCATACTGATTTGCATATATTTACAACCTGATTGCTTTTTCACTACAAAGATAAGAGTTTAATTGTGACAGAGACTGTAGTGGCCACAAAGCACGCATCTCTTGCCAGCCCAGCCTCTACGCAGGTGCCAGAGGGACCCGCCTGAAGTGCAAATCCGACTGCGACACCCCCGCCTCGCATGCGTCTGCGGTTCTGGCGGTTCTTCGTCTCCGGGCTGCGTCCAGGCCCCGCTGGGTGGTTTCCAAATCCTCCATGGTCTGGCTCCAGCCTCACTTTCTGCTTTCTGCCTTATAATCCAAGACTTGGGACTGTTGAACCACTTCCTTCTGTGCTTCTGTCCGGCTGTTCCCTCCATGCGTCCACCCTCATCGGGTTGTCTCCTGACAGTCCGTTAGGCTCCACTAGGAGTCTCTTCCACAGATAATGCTCCCTGGTCTGTCCAGGCCACCTCTGTCCTCACCGGGATGTGCTGGTCCCTGCCTCTGTTGTCCCTTAACACTCTCTCTTTATATTTACCGTTGCACTCTGAGGTTCTGTTCATTTATCTCTACAGTTAGAATGAGACCAACGCACACTGGCCTAAATACTGAGGAAATACCTAGACCCTTGCTGCTGGGAAGGAGGAAGATGGTTGGGCTTCCAGACTGATCTCATCTGGAGGCTTCTGCCCAGTTTCTCTGTGACTATTTTGACCCTATTGTTCTCCAGGAGCTGGTTTCAGTGTTAAGTTGGACACGTGATGGCTGTACTGGTTTTACTAAATCCAGTGGCTGGAGACAGACAGCGAACTCTCCCTTTTCATCTATCTCGCTGACCTCTTTGAGGTCAAGCGTCTGCTTCAGAATTCATCTTGGTAATTGGGAAGGCCGTGTGCTCACTGGCTCAGGCCTGGGTTCCTGCACTAATCACTCACTTGCAAGACTCAGCGGGTTCCCTCAGCACAACCACATCCAGTCCTCAAGCCAGGAGTGGGGTCAGCTTGTCCTGGGGACCGTGGGTAGAGAGGGCAGGGAGCTGAACAGTAGCGGGGGTCTGTCAGGAGGGAGAAGGACTGCAGATGCTGGGTAAGTCATCAGCCATGTCTTCTGCTGTGCCTGAACCCACCACTAGATGCAGCTCCGTGAAGACCTCCATGTGGCCTCTTCCCCCTTTGTGCCCCCAACACTGAGTCACTGCCTAACCTAGAGTCGGCGTCCAGGAAAATCTGTTGCATGCCTGAATTATAATGACATTAAGATGTAATTTAGTTGGAAGGAAGACAATCTTCAGAGTAAAGCCACACTTTGGCCAAATGCAGAAACTCAGTGTGTATCACGCAGCACTTTAGTCCCTACCTGAATAGCCAAGCCTCCCCTTTGTTTCCCCAGATGATTTAGGTCCTCTTAATGACCGAAATGTCATTGTTGATGATTAAAATGAAGTAGGTACCTAGTGGGCAAACATTCAAGGGACAGGAGTGCCGCTGACAGCGCAGACTGGTGCACAGCTAATGAAAAGCATGTGGAGCTGTGGTCTCCATGTTCTGCTGGGTGCTGGTGACGGCGATTGCTCACTTTAAACACCGAAGGCAGAAATTCACTACGTTCAGGTCGTATCCAAAGGTTCTGAAGCTGCTGAGTGCATAATTCCTAGGAACTTTAATCACCGTATTTGAAGTCCCTCAGGGCACAAAACCGTTTAGACTTAATTAATATTACTGTCAGCAGTCTGCATCCTGCCCGGGGCCCACGGGATGGTGCTGGGAATCCATGCTCATCCCTGGTCGTCAGTCACTTTCCCGTTCCAGTGAGCTTTGATTACAGGGGACAGGAACCCACCAGCCTCAGGCTCCAAAGCTGCTCCCAGAGTCTAAGGAAGAGCAAAAATCCAGGCCTTGGAAGGGAAGGACAGATCTGGGCACCTCGGGGAGCGAGACAGAGCAATCTGAACACCACCAAGATTCCCTCATCCTCCCTCTCGCTTTTCCTTCCTTCTGCTTTTGGGCATCACTTTCCCATCATTTTCTGTACAAGGCTGGCTTCTGCCACTCTTTGCTTTGCCTCTTCTTGGCCTGGCCTCCAGAGAGACAAAAACTCTCAGGGAATATTTTGAATAGCTCAAACCTGGGTGAAGTTCACACAACCTGGACCCATTAGTGTCCATGGGCTACGGTCCAATTATTGGGTCAGCTTGGATTAGAGATCTATCTTTAGACCTATTACTGTGTCCAGTGTGCTGAACCTCCCTTTGCATCATTTGCTGGAGAGGTCATATGAGGAGATAAACACAGACCCAGGAGCTACCTATCAGCTGCATGACCTTCAACAAGTTATTTAACCCTTTGTGCCCAGTCTGTTACTTATCTAAAAATGGAGATAATAACAGTAATGTGGACATCATGGTATATCTGGATTATACATGTAAAGACTAAACACTGTGTGTGTATGTATAATGTGCATTTGTTCTCACAATGGCATACCATCTATGTTATTATCATCCACATTGCTTAGAACAGAGCCTGACGCATGTCCCTAAGTATTGTATAAATGTGACAATAGCCTGTTAGCTATGAACTGAGGTGGGGCTGGGAGGAGCGGTTCTCAGAGGAAGTAGGTGGTTTGGGTCGATGCTTGACCTTGGATATTTCTCCTAATCGCATTTGCTGGAACCACGGCCCCGATGGGTAGCACTGTTCTTGGGCTCAGCTGCCTGCTAGTGGATTCCACTGACACTGGCCGGATTTGAATGCAGGAAGGCTCAGTTCTGGGTCATATGAACTACCCTGCCAGGGCACTTTCGATCCTTCTGACTAAAGTCAGGCTTGGCATGAGGGGCTGTGCCTGCAGGGAAAGTCAAGTGTTCTCTCTATTCTTCATGTGTCAGTGCAGCTACTGGCTGAAAAATGCAACCCTTGGTTAAAAAGAAGCTCTTCATTCTCCAAATGGTGCATCAACGTGTAATGTGAAAGGTCTTCTTGCCTCCTGTCCCTGGCCTGAAGGGTCAAGATTAAGGACACTTAAAATACCTTGTTTGGTGGGGTTTGTTAGACTTGGGAATCACTGTACTGGGGGGTCACTGTGGCGAGGCTTTGGTCATACTCCTTACATGCACTATGGACAGAACTGGAGGGACAGGTTGACTCAACAAGCCCATAATATGACACGATGCCATTAGTTGAGAGAGGTACCTGACACACCTGTCCTATTTTCCCAGAGTACGTGGCCTTTGGAGTGAGTCTCCTGGCCCTAAGGCCTGAGTAATATTTAAAAACATATGTGGAACTGTGGCACTCCTGATCTTGTATCATCTTCAGGGGTCCCCACAGCTCTGAGAATAAAATCTGCCGTCCTCACCAAGGCCTATGAGTCTCCTGATCTTTCCTGTCCAACATGGTGGCCTCTGACTGCATGTTGCTATTTAATTTAAAATTACAAGTTGAGTTTCTCAGTTCCACTGACCTCATTTTAGGTGCTGCATAGCCACACCTGTTTTGAATAAGGCAGATACACAGCATCACCCTCATCCCAGAAACTCTGACTGCATGGATGGGGTACTTGGTGTAGTATAACCCTGACCACCTCATCACCTCACCACGGGACGCTTTCCTATGGTCCATCTCATTTTTTATTTTCTCCAGTGTATTCAACTCTTTTCCACCATTGTTCACGTTTCTGACCACTCTCCTCTTTGCCTTTCTAACTCATCAGGCGTCAGGTTAAGCGTTGCTTCTTCAGAGTGGTCTTCCATGATGCCCGCCTCCAATCTACACACAGTCAGACTATTAGTGCCTCTCCTAGTAGCCTGCCCTGTGCTCTCACAGTAGTACTTAGATCTCCACAGAAGGCCTTGCTTCTATGTAAATACCTGTATCTGGGTATTTTCATAGGGAGTGCCTAACCCGTCTGTTAAACCGTAGACTCAGGAGGGCAGCCATGCATTAGTCCTTTCACCCACATAGCAGGTGCTCAGTAAATATTTGGTGAGTAAGTGTACACTAAGTGGGTTCTTCTATGTGCCGTCTTTACACGGCAGAGTCTTCTTAGTTTCCAAATGAGGTGAAGACCTTAGTTTTCTCTTCCATGTTCATCTTCTTCCTCCCCTTACTCCTCAGAGGGTCACCTTCATGTTCCTTTGGAGTTTGCCCCTCCACCGCCTGCTAGAGGCCCTCTCGGTGGCGCGTCTGTGCCATGACGACATTATTGGGATGCACGGTTTCCCTGGGAAGAAGGAAGGTGGGTTGGCAGAGAGCACTGAACTTTCTTGCCCACTGTCTACGGCTTGTTTATTTTTCATAAAATAATTGGCAGTGTAAAATATTTTAATTTCCTATATCTACATAATTAATATGTCCACATCAGAAATCAGTTATCCTGGATAATTACCATCGGTGCTATGGCTCATAAACTGAACACCAGTCTCGCTAACGAACTGAATGAGGCATAATTTCTTGTTGTTCAAAGAGGAGATCAACTCCAATCAGCAGCAAATTCAATCAAAACTTACCGACATCAATTGAAATCATATTAGAGTTTTTAAAAATAGGATAATTATGCTCATCTTGTAAGTTGCAGGTATTGTAACAACTCTGAAATGTGGGCCTATTTGAATAAACGCTCATGCCTGCTGGCTCTATGCTAGCAGATGCAGAAACATATAATCTGCATAAATAAATCAGGAGTCTTTTTTTTCTTCATAGCTCTTTAGTTGTGGGGGATTCAATTAATTCAACTTTTTAGAAAAACTTAACGAGCTCAGAATAACAGGCTAAGCAGGTGCTGGTGCGCAGGGCACTGAGGCAGGACAGCCTAGGGCGGCGATGAAACGATGGGATACATTTCATCTAATAAAACTCAGACTGGCCCTGGGTTGAAAGGTTGTGAGAGCCCTTGGTAGGCCTGGAGAGATGTTGAAAGACACAGGATCAAGTTAAAGTCCCTGGAAGCTCCCATTACAACTTCAGTCGCTTCCCCCCTTTCTTATTCCTTGAGGGATAACATTGCTTTTCTGCATGAGAAACTCCAGGAGAAGAGGATTGTATTTCTTGGTGGAGTTTAAAGAAGACTTGGGTCTAACTTTCCCTTTGCTGTTATCTGCAAGCAACAGCAGAGATTTTGCAAGCAGACCAGGATATCTTTTTAGACTGTAACAGAAATCCATGGAAGTCACTCACACCATGATAGCACAGGAGCTGGGGGAGGAGCCCTGGGCCCCAGGCCTTCATCGTTTGTGCTTGTTTAAATAGAGAACCCCAGGCAGAATAATCTAACTATAGGGAGTTGATTTTCAACGAAGTAGCACTTCCTTAGGACACATCTTTAAAGAGTCTTTTTGTTTGTAGGAAGAATGGGTTAAATGGGTGTGCATTTTAGAAAACAGATGAATGATCTCATGGGGATGCAGTTATCTCATCTTTTAAAAGGCCAGAGCGTCATGGTCATGCTTGTCTTTTTTTTTGAGCATATACTTTGTTCTAGGATTGGGTAAGGCCATTTGCATTTGTTGTCTTATTGAATCTTCAGGGTACTCTGTGAATTAGGTATTATTATTTTCATTTCACGGCTGAAGAAACTGAGGCTCAGGGAGATGATGAGTTGCCTGAGGTCACATGACTGGAGGGTGTAAGGTTTCCAACAAGGTCTGTTCACCTTCAGAGTCAGATCAGGACAGGAAGTAAAACAAGATGTATGCCCACTTCCCTTCCAGATCCAAGACCAACACTCCCGATTTTAATATGATTTGCAGAAGCAAACTTTATGAATTACCTTCCACTTACAGTTTTCCAAGTGGGCGTGTTTTTGCTAAAATCAGGTAGGGAGAACCATGAGGGAACAAAGAAGGCAGACTCCTAGGCAGTCTCTCTGAAGGTCCCTCTTGCTGGGAACAGACAAATACCCAGGGAAATACTAAGCTCAAAAAGGCCAACCACTTGGACTCAAGGGGCCAGTGAGCCACACTGTGGGATCTTTCATCCCCATACAGCAACTGCAAAGAACATTACCTTCCCGTTCAGTTACCTGGTTCCATTTTTTCACCTGATGGTCTCATCCTTCAAGAACCAGCTCAACTGTGCCTTCTTCTATGGTGATTTTTTGTCTCTCTCATCCCTTACCACTCCAGGAAGACTTTATCCTTCCAAGGCGAAGCTTCTATAGCATGCCTGCAATACGTGACCTGCCCTTGAAGCCAGGACATACACAGCAGAGCAATTTCGAGGTGCTAGGAAGCCTGGCCCAAGAATTCAGAGCACATGTGGGAGGTTTCCCGTGCTACCAAACGTGAGGACCATTAACAGTAGAAAAGCACCTAAATGGGCACCTTGCCTTCTTCCTTCCCCCCACTTCATTCCTTCTGCACTAAAAGATAGGACATTGTATTTCTAAATGACCAGTTTTCTCTAAATTCAGAAAACAAAAGACAAATTTTATTTTGCTAATGATTTGAATCTTAGTTTGATGGATTTTTGTAAAGGGCATAGAGGATTGAAGTAGGGCTAACAGAAGAGGCAAGTCTTTGAGTTTAAGAGATGAAGGGGGTGCAGGCAGAAACCCCCAGTTGGGAGATGGGCAACCATCTTGTTTTTCCCCTCTTTCTACCTGCTGAGCTGCTGGGATTTTGTGTTGGGAACATGGCTAGAAAGAAAGAAGTCTGAGAGAGGAGAGGAAATAAAGTGAAGGAAAGGGCTGTGAGGCCTTGGACTTGAAAGTATGTGAACAGAGAGTTGGCATTGAAGATTTTAGATATAGATACAGGTGGGTGGGGTACTGGAGTCAGGAAGAGAAGGAAAAAGGAGAAATAACTTGAAGAAGGCTGGCAATAGACTGGGAGTCTGATCATCTAACATTCTTCAAGAGATGTGTGATTGGAATTCAACCTAGTTGATTTCTGCAGCTGACCTGCTTCTGCGTGACACTGGGACTAGACTGGATGCTTGGGGTCATGAGGTCTGCACAGGTTACAGGAGGAAAACGATGGTCTAGGAGTGTGAAGAAGTGGTACTCTGAGTCGGAGGAGAAAGGCGGGATGAGAAGGCTTGAATAACAGAGAAGTCGAGAAATGGTACAGGCAGTGTGCCCATTGGCTGTCTTTGTTGATGTGGGGTTAGTATGGAGTGGGTCTTTTAATTTAAAGTTGTTTGTTTTTCCATGGTATAAACCCATTCTCCCTCTTCCCCTGGCTCCCCTTCAAATAATTAATAAAGTGTACTCACTACCCATGTGCACTCACAGATATTTTGTGTGAGCTCTTTTTGTTGTTGCCTTTCCTGTTACAGTTTGGGAAGAGCTTGACTTCACCTTGGGAGTAAAATGTTGCAGAGCACTGTTTCAGCAGAAGCCCACACGGATGTCATTGTTCCCCGAGTCCTTTGAAATGCTAGCAAAAAGCCTTGGTATTTTCATAGGTAATAAAATAAAGTTTCCAGTCTTCACAATTTTGAGAGTTTGGGAGATATCAGCAGACATTTTTGGTTACATGTTATTGGATAAATTCTCCCTCCTTCCCTCCCTCCCTCCCTCCCTCCCTCCCTTTCCTCCTTCCTCCCTCTGTCCCTCTCTCCCTTCTTTCCTTCCTTCCTTCCTTCCTTCCTTCCTTCCTTCCTTCCTTCCTTCCTTCCTTCCCTTTCTTTCTTCCCCTCCTTCCTTCTCTTCTCTGTTTTTCTATCTCCCTCACTCTTTCCCCCTTTGTTTCCGTCTCTCTGATGTTATCTCTCTCATCTTAACTCTATATACAGGAATCTCCATGTAAAGCTATTGGTAAGTTAAGAAAGATTTTTAAAAAACCCTTTCCAGGGAGTTTTGCCTACCAGCAGGAAAGCAAAGTCAAGAGCACTTACTCTATTTCTTGACTTAAGGGGACAAATGCTCCTGAATTTTCTATTATATGCACAATTCTGGGTAGGAAGCCTCAGTACAAAATATAGCATCATATAAATTAGTATGTATATGAAATATACCTATATATTTTATCTTAAATTTTCAAAAAGTTTTATTCACTCTTAAGTAGACCATAGCCAGGAAAAAAGTCAAATATTATACCTTAGCTCAGGATGGGTTCTATAAATTTTTCCAACAAGCCTATCTATTGCATTGCATGCCATGGTTATTCAGTGTCTTTTATTGCTCATACAGCTTGCCTTTGTCAATACCTTCCCTCAAATCCAACTCTGTTAACCCCTTGGTGCCTGTAGCATGCTGCTAGTCTTGGTCGTGCACGGTTATCTTTATGGCTATGTTAGTGTGTAACCTGGCTGTGGGTTTTTCTAGCTGTGCTTGAGTGACCTGGGTGTCTACCAAGCTTTCTGATAAAATACTGCCTTCTCTGTTTACGTTTAAAATAACTCACTTGAAATTTAATAGAAGGCTTTAAGGCCACATCTGATTTAAAACAAGTTCTAGCTTTTAAGACCACTCTTGGCACATCAACCTCGGGTTTTCTGAGCTATTGAGAGAAAACACCAGCTTTACTTTATTTACTGTACATGCCCAATTGAAACAAAACAAAATAAGAAACAAGCAAGCTGGGTGTCCTGTTAATAAACTCATGGCATGTAATAAACAAGGGAAGAGTGTCTAAAGTGGGGAGCAAATCTTTAGTTTATAGGTAAAGTGTTAAGATGCATTTCTTAGCATGAGAGGGGGGAGGAAGACAACACAAATCCTTTAAGACACTAGCTTAATACAGTCAGGGATTTTTAAAAATGAAAGAAATCATGGGACCAATGTTATTAATTTTCCAAACTCTGTTGTAAAACAACAACAAATGAGGCTTCCGGCTCCTTTAGGAGGTAGAGGGACAGAGGGCTTTAAGGCCATCACTCACCTCACAAATGAAATTCCAAGCACAAAACCTTCCCCGACAGTCTCTCCATCTCATTGCAATGCTGCGTTCAAGGCATCAGTATTCCTACTGTGCAGATGGGGAAAGCAAGGCGCAGCAGGCAGAGGAGGGACATGCTGTCACACACCTATATTTGCCTGGCTCCCTAGTTCATCATCGTGCTGATCTGCCCAGCTCCCCTGGGACTTAGGGTTCTGTTGTTTCAGCCTCCCCTGGACAAGGGGTCAAAACTCAGGAAACCCCACAACAGATCTTCGAGCAGTGCACCTACATTTTTATAAGGCATCTTGCAAATTAGCCTTTATTTTTGCTTAAAAAAGTGAAGAACTAAAGTAAAACTAGTTCACTGCTCAGGCTTCTTTACAGAACAGCATTTGTTTTCTGTGTGTTGATTTCCTAGCACTCCGTAGAGCATGCTGGCTGCTCCCATAATCCTCCCTGCTATTCCCCTTCAGGATTCCACCTTGATTCCTTCTGCAGACAGAAGTCTTGTTTTCAAATATACAAAGAAAACCTTGATTTAAAGCAAGAAGAACAATTTGCAAGGCTCATGCTAGGGAGATACTTCCATGCTGTGCTGGTGG